>ML811130.1:111485-149953 GCA_009831015.1 Picea engelmannii | reverse complement strand
TTCGATTATTTCCTAAGACCCACCACAAAAACTAAAAATTTTCTGAACCGACAAAACTCGAAAACGACTTGAAGCTACCACTGAAAGCTATGATATCCACCCAAACTCGGCCAAATTGACGGTTTCATTTTGGGAGTTAACAATAACCACTTTAATATAATATGGGGGCCGAATTCTCATTTAGCCTATTACAATTAGGGTTTGACCAATCCGTAAAATGGGATTTGGTCATTTACAATACCTGACATGATCAATCCACAAAAGGGGATTGATCTAATGAATAATACATCAATAATAAACAGAATGCTCTTTGCAGTTACACTATTTCAAAACTCCCCCTTAACAAGAAGGGTATTCTACAACAATATCAGACAAGAGAGAGGACAACATCATCAACAACATCTTGGAACACTGACTGGCATATCTATAAATCATCAAAAGTTTTTCTCATCATCAATATCATCATTCTCTACAGGGAGCTAGAATGGCATCATCATCCTCATCAGCATGAGGCTAATGTAACATCATCATCATCAACATGAGGCTAAGGTAACATCATCATCATCATCAGTGTGAGGCTAAAGCAACATCATCATCTTCGACATGAAATATTATCATCATCATAATAATCATCTTCAACAAGGAGTTGAAGTGGTATCATCATCATCATCTTCAGCAAGAAGATGAAGTGGCATCTTCATCATCATCTTCAGTAAGACGTTGAAGTGGCATCATCATCATCATCATCTTCAGTAAGAAGCTGAAGTGGCATCATCATCATCAACTTCAACACGAAGTTGAAGTGGCATCATCATCATCAACTTCAGTAAGAAGCTGAAGTGGCATCATCATCATCAACTGCATCAACATGGATTAGTATAACACTAATACATCATCATCATCAATAACAACACAAGGCTGATACAACATCAAAAACAACAACATCACAACATAAATGTTGGAGCATCATCAACAACAACAACATCAAAACATGAAGGCTGGAGAATCATCAACATCAGCATTAGGCTGAGAGTCTTTAGCATGAGGCTGGAATCACAACATGAAGCTGGCTACAAAATATTATCAGCATGAAGTTGTCATCATACACAAGGCTAGAACATCACAACACGAGGCTGACACATCATCACAACATGAGGCTGGCACATCACCAGAGCACGAGGCTAGCACATCATCACATCATGAGGCTGACACATCATCACAACATGAGGTTGGCATGTCATCATCATGAGGTTGGCATCAAAACAATTAAGATGGCACATCATCACAAGAATTAAGCTAGCATCACAACACTAGTCTGGTACATCATCACAACAATTAAGATGGCACATCATTACAACAATTAAGTTGGCACATCATCACAACAATTAAGTTGGCATCACAACACTAGGTTGGTACATCGTCACAACATTTAATCTTGCACATCATCACAACAATTAAGCTGGCACATCATCATTTTGTGGTACTCTGACAGTCCCTAAGGAGCTTCCCAGGAATCATAAGATTCCCTAGGATTATAAGAATCCCATAGGAGCTACCACTATTGATCATGATACCATAGTAACATCGACACTACTCCCCCTTTCTAGGGAGGTCCTTTCAGACTATACCAAGCTTGTCTCAAAAGTGCTCAAATTTACACGAGATAGAGCCTTTGTCAACACATCAACAACCTGTTCATCCGTGCTAACATACTGGAGCTTTATGGCCCCTCTCTACACCATATCACAGATGTAATGTTATTGGATATCTCTGTGCTTCGACTCATTATGGAACACATCATCTCCATACAACTCTAGTTACGACATAGGATATCCCTATTCTTCCATGAAATCATGGTTGACCTCAGACTGAAACAACATCCTAAAGTGCTCTTTCTATTAGAAACACTTCCAACTCAATTTGAATTGGTGTAACCACTCAGTCTGAAGTCATGATCTCAAGTATAATAGAGACCAAAATCCAATGTACCGTTAAGGTATCTCATCATATGTTTTGCAACAAAAATGTGAACACATATGGGTTCTACCGGATACTGACTCTAGGCAAAACACATCTCTAGCCTAGTATTCGTCAGATACATCACTGAACCAATAATCTATCTGTATAGAGTAGCATCAACCAATTCTGACGAGGTATCTACCAGGAGCTTCAACTTCATTTCCATGGGTGTGTACATGGATTTTCATTTTAACATGTCAACCCTTTTCAATTTTAACTGTATACATCCCTTGGTTTAAGGAAGATCTTCTTTCTGCTTTGACAAACTTCAATACCTAAGAGATAATGCATTTAGGTCTTCCATCAAACTTTGTGGCGAGCTTCTTCTACAATCTGTGATGATATTTTCTTCATCTTGTCAAGAATACATCATCTACATATAGTAGTAGCATCACTGGCTCATCATTCATAACCTTGACATAAAGGTTAGAATCAAATTTTACTCTTGTTAAAGTCCAATCTCGTCAGGAAACTGTCAATCAATCTCTTGGAGATTTCTTCAATACGTACAAATCTTCCTTGAACCTGTAGACTTGAGGCTTTCTATATTCAAACTTCAAACCAAATTTTCATGTTACATTGTACCAATCTCGTACACTTGCTCAGCTGCAACTCAATCTGCACAAACATGTGCTAGCTCTATGTGCTTTCTGCAAGGAACTATCTGTCTCACTGTCTGGGAGTATTTCCTCTACTCTCTCTGCAACTGTTCTTTCTAGAATCTGAGACTCTACACCTGCAGCTGCTCTGAGGCTGAGAATGACTGCTTCATTCTCACCATGGCTGCTAAAATTTGAGAGTAGTTCCTCTTATTCTATCACGGCAACAGTTTCATCTGAAACTGAGAGTGGATCAATAACTGATACTGAATATAACTCTTCTTCTTTCATGGAGGTAACACTATATTTTATCATAGTTATGTTTCCATGACCCAACTAATGTACTGCACCAAATTCCACTCAATTTTAAATATGGGGATTGGTCCCCTTGCATCTCATACTATATATGAATCATGGTTGTTCAGGTTGTCTTCATAAATACTGGAACTATTTCTTCAATAAGTGTCTCGGCATAGTCTTCTCCCTCTTGCTGGGAGAATCCTCTGGACACACATTAGGATTTGTTCATCTACAACATGCTTGATCTGTATAGATCAATCTTGGATGTCAATACTGACTTCTCTTCTAGTCTCATGGAAGAATCCATATCCTAGTCTTTCTGACTGGATTTCTTCTCTGTTACTGAAACAAGCGAATCTTCCCAGAAGATTTCATATCTCCTAGAAGTTTTTGAAGCTATGATCTAGTCTTCTCACGACATCTATCTCCCAGTCCTAGGAGTTGTCTCTTCATCTGATCCTTTCTGAGATCAAGCTTAATCTCTATTTCTTCTGAGTCTACAAGGACTTCATCATCTCTTACATTGTATACTTGGTGTTGAATACCAAGTCTAAATATGAAAGACAGAGTCAGGCTTCAAACGAGATCTCCTTCTCGTTCTAATGTTCGGTCATCTTTGGAGGCTTCTGCTCCTTTCAATCAATCTTCATATGAGATACTCTGAATCTCAAGAGATAGCTTCTTCTTCATATTATTTGGTACATGAGTGTATATGGTCATGTAAATAGTCTGCTTCATATCTCATCTAATATGTTGCCTTCTTGCAACCTTCACTATAGCTTCCTCAAGTTTATCACCTGTGACCTGAAACAAGTTCGACAAAACAACAAGCTTGAGTAATACTCTTTTGATAATAGTATATAAAAAAATAGCATGAATAATCATCACATTGGCTCCTTTAGAGATATCACTTGTGACCTATCTGAAGCAAAGATCAAAAGTAAGAAATACAATACAAAATGAGGTCAACAGTCTTATAGTGTTGTGATCAAACATTCCTCCATGGCAACATGGAACTAACACAAGAGGTTTCTCCTAAAGGAGATGTTAGTTGTATCAGGAAAATGATTACATTAAGCATTTATCTCAATATGCTCACATGCTACCAAGTATAATAATTTTCAAGGACTGCTATCTCAACTATAGTGTTTACTTATAAAGGGGTAGTCATCAACTTGTCAAGTGCAACTTTGAATCTTATCAACTTAATTAATCAAACCTGGAACCTGGAGCCTTATCCTCAAGAATGAGTGTGTTGCTTTTCTTACAAGTCTCCTTCACTCAAGATGACAAGTGATTTCTTCAAAATTCCTTCTTTACTAAGACAATATGTTATCTTGACAGAAGGTTGGGTTACAGGGTAAACTCTATGATCTCAACTTTAATCCATCTAATACCTTGACTTTAATTTTGACCAAAGGTCAGTATGATGGTCATAGCTTCAACATGCAACACTGATCAAAATAATGTCATAACAAATAGATGCATATCAGAATAATCAAACCTGAGTTGCATTATTCCTCTAAATGTGTTGGATATTGAGATCCTTCTGGATCTATGGAAAGAGATCCCTTCTCCTGCAAATACCCTTTAAAGCTTAACCATTTAAACATGTGTGAGTACATACCTTTGATGGCATTTGTAGGTAGTGGCACCATCTGGTATCAACGGTAATGATCACTGACTCTTAACAACTTCAAGGGTGACTGCAAGTGGTACTATGACTGATACTTCAACTGCAATTGATACTGCAGCTGATTCTGAGACTGCAACTGCAACTTAGGGTTTTATGAGGAAACCCTAATTTTTCAAACTTCAAATTTTGAAATTATGATCCAGGGGATAGATGTGCTGAGCTGAGGCGAGTAAGCTGGTGCAGTCAGATTTATGAAAATCCAAAATTTACCCCCTCAAACTTGACCAACGGATTTCTGGACTGGTGCTTCTAGTTTTCTAGTACTTCTGGTACTTCTGGTTTTCTGGTACCAGTGAAAACTAGGGTTTCACTTTCTGGGAGATATACCCACTAAAAAGGTGTGCTGAAGGTGCCAAAGAAATCCTTGGGTCAGGGCGCACTTTTCTATATGGTTTTGAGGCTAAAAATCTTCTTCAATAAAAAACCCTAATTTTCATGTATGACAACAATGACGTTTTTCTTCTTCTTGTGAAAGATGCTCTCTTCAGCTTACCTCTGATACCATGTTAAGGTTTAAGCTATTATTAGGTTTCTTTTCAATTCACTAGATAACCAAAGCATAGATAGGATCACTGAGAAATACACAATCACAAGAGACACATCATTTATCCTGGGAAACCCTCATGGGGGAGAAAACCCAGAAAAAACTTCCTTAATATAGATAGCCAATTCAATGCCAAGTGAATAAACAAAACAATACATAAAGTCCTCTCCCAAGTATGTGCTTCTCTCTCTCTTCCTTCTTCTCCAATTGAAACTCCAAACTTGTGCTTTGATGAACAAGTGAGCGAGTGAACAAATGAGGCACTAGCCTCTCTTATTTATACAATCTGGCAGGCGTTGAACTGATGTGTCTTTTCACTGGTAGAGCCGACTTCTCATTTTGGGTGGTTATAACCACTTTAATATATTATGGGGTCCAAATTCTCATTTAGCCTATTACAATTAGGGTTTGAATAATCCACAAAAGGGGATTTGGTCATTTACAATACCCAACATGATCAATCTACAAAAGGGGATTGATATAATGAATAATACATCAATAATAAATATAATACTCTTTGCAGTTACAATATTTCAACACCTCATGGGAAAGTGGCATAGTCTCCGCATAGTTCGGTCCACCAACCCACCTATGCCATAGTTCTTAACCATATACGTTATAATATTTATATGAATTGAAAATTGTGTATGTTTGGTGGAGAAAAGGGTTGGGGCTTAGCCCCATCCCCTGGTGCATAGACCACATGCGACCACTGCATAGAACCGTTGGTGCGAGAACTCTTTAGCGCATATCCCCCAACTCTTATACCATACGTCCTTTGCATATAACCAATGGTTCGGGGATGTACCCACGGTGTTTAGCCCATAAGGCACGGAAATGTTTCCATATGGCCACTCTACATGATCGTTAGTGGACTTTTCTCCACTATCTAACAGGGACCTAATATAGGCGTTGGGATGTGGCCATATGACCCCCATGTGACCAACACCTCCGTCCAAAAAGGCGATGGGTCTCTAACTGATCGATAAATCTCCCCATTTCTCAGAATAATGTGGTCTGCTAGGTTTTTGGCCTAGTAAAGCTGCGAGAGTCAGGTTAGTCACACACATGTAGGAATTGGAGAACCAGAGACAACAAGCTTGAAGGGGAAATTTTCCAGGAGGAGATCTTCATTTTTTGGCCAAATCAGGTGCAGAAAGAGCCCAACTAGGGGTTTTAGGATGTTCTGGAGCCATTTGAGCCATCTATTTGGCATTTTGAGCATTGTAAAGCTCTTGTTTTAGCACTTTGAGAAAATAATTAAAAATATTTATTGGAAGTTGGACTAGGAGATGTAGCCCAAGAGAGGGTGAACTCCTTTATCATTTGTTGTGTTATGTGTTTACTTTGATGGTTGTTATTGTTGGTTATTATGTGCATCTTAAGTGTAAAAACTCTCTAGTTTATGTGTTTGCAAATTGATCCTTTTGCCCAAGCACACATAATTAACACTTACAAATATTTTAAAAGATACAAGTATTCTCATTTTCAGATCAAGTTGGTATCAGAGCATAGGTTTTTGAAGGCTTGATTTTTTGCAAGTGTTTTGTTTTTTGATGCTTACAAGGTTGAAGCTCACAAGAGGAGAAGGTCAACTTGTAGAGAAAAAATCTCAATTGTCAAGAAGGAGAACTACCCAATCACCTCAAGCTTCAAGGAGATATTCACCAAGAATGGCTCATGAGGAGAGTCATGAAACTCTTTCTTCAAAGGAGGAAAATTTTAGAAAATCTTTCTATGATATGGCTAAGATGGTGAAAGTTTTATTTGAAGAAAGAAATGCAAGATTGCAAGGTGAAAGCTCAAACCCTCCAAAGGGTAATGGAGACAGTGCTGATAAAACTCCAAATGGAAATGGAGGGAATGGTGATTCTCCACCTCCTTCACCTCTTCTACCATTTCACCACCACATCCAAATTCTCCAAAAGGACATGGTAAAAATCCTCTACAAACTCCTTTTCTTAAGCTTGATATTAAGTTTGAATTTCCTATGTACAATGGAGAGGTAAATGCTGAGAAATTGGATAACCAGATTTTTCAGATTGAAGTGTATTGTAGGATACAAAGGATCAAAGCTGATGAAACTAAGATTCAGATTGCTTCTTTAAGATTGGATAGTGCAACACTCATTTGGTGGGAAGCCAAAACTCAAGAGGATATGAAGAAACATGGTAAAGTTTTATCCTCTTGGAATGATTTTATTGTTGCACTTAAAAGACAATTTTATCCATTAGCATACATGGAAAAATCTATTATGGATTGGAAAAAATTTAGACAAGCTAAAGGGCAAAGTGTTCAAAGCTACACTCAAGAATTTAGAAGAAGGGCTTTGATTTTGGGTATAGATTTGTCTTCTCAAGAAACTTTACTCAAATATATTGGAGGATTGCATAGTTACTTGAGGCACACAATACTTATGTTTAACCCTACAAGTCTAGATGAAGTTTGTGTACATGAAACTCATTTGGAAGAAAGAGGGAGGAATGAACCTCAAGAGGGAAACAAGAAACCTTTTGTTCATGGAGACAAAGGAAAGAAGAAGTTCAAGGGAAATGGAAGAAAGAATGCTCCAGTCAAGAAAGAGGGAGAGAAACTCACATGTAAACATTGTTCAAAATATGGCCATGATGAAGACCATTGTTGGAAACTTCATCCTGAAAAGAGACCCAAAAAATTCAACAATAAGGGGAAACCAAATACTACTGCAACCGTACAACATGATTTAGGTTCTGATTCAAGTGATGAGACAAAGATTACAGCCATGGGTTTCCAAGGTAAGGACTCTATTGCAAGTACTAGTTCTTCAAGTAGTAATAGCCTTAATGAAATTCAATAGGAAAAAGAAATAATAGAGATTTTCAACATAAGGGTGATTTCAAAGCATACCAAGATAGATACTCTTTTTTATACTGGATCTCAAGAAAACTTCATATTTGAAGACACTGTCAAGAAACTAAAATTGGAAACGACTCCACATCCTAAACCATACACTCTAGGATGGATATGTGACAATGCCAAATTGCATGTGACAAGAAGGTGTAAACTTAGATTTGCCATCACTGCAACTTTTATAGATGAGGTAGAGCTTGATGTTATTCCTTTGGATATCTGTGGTATTTTGTTGGGGAGCCCATACTTATATGATAGGAGAGTCATCTTTCATCGTCATGAGAACAAGTATCATTTGTTTAAAAATGGAGTTTGGTACATTGTTAGAGAACATACAAAGAAGTTGAATTTGTCACTTGTAAACATTGGGCAAATGAAGAGATTAGTCAATGCTATTAAGAATTTTGTCTTCTTGATGATCAAACCCAAAGACAATGTTGAAAAATACAATTTCCAAGGTTGTGATTCAAAGTTGAAATCCGATTTATATGAGGTTGTTAACCAATATGATGAGATGTTTCAGGAACCAAAGGGATTGCCTCCCAAAAGGGCTATCCAACATGAGATACAATTGCAGCAAGATTGTCCTCTTCCAAACATTGGTATGTACAGGATGTCAGTCATGGAGAATTATGAAATTAAAAAACAAATCCAAGATTTGCTTGACAAAGGGGTCATCATGCCAAACACATCGCCACGTGGATCACCAATTGTTTTAGTGCCAAAGAAAGATGGTACATGGCGCATGTGTGTAGATTTCAGGGCCTTGAACAAGATTACGGTAAAAAAATGCTATCCTCTTCCTAAAATTGATGATTTGCTTGATCAATTGAAAGATGCTAAGTATTTTACTGAATTGGATTTAAGAAGTGGATATCATCAGATTAGGATTGTTGAAGGAGACACTTGGAAGACAACTTTCAAAACAAAGCAAGGTTTGTTTGAGTGGATGGTATGCCATTTGGACTTTGAAATGCTCCTGCTACATTCATGAGAGTCATCAATGATGTTTTAAGACCTTTTCTTGATGAATGATATGATCGTGTGATTTTCTACTTGGATGACATTTTAAATTTTAGCAAATCTCGTGAAGATCATATTATGCATGTAAAGCAAGTTATGGATGTCTTAAAGAAGGAAATTTTATTTTTGAAGATGTCTAAATGTGAGTTTGGAAAGACCTCACTTGTTTACTTAGGGAATATTATTGGAGGAGGAGAATTGAAAATCGATCCCTCCAAGGTCAAAGTTCTTTTGGATTGGCCAAAGACCAACAATGTGACAGAAGTAAAAAGATTTTTGGGAGCAACCCAATATTGGAGAAATTTTATTGCTAACTTCTCTTCAATTGCAGCTCCATTACATGCAGTGAAAAGCATCAAGAAAGTTTTCCAATGGGGAGGCAAGCAACAAAAATCATTTGATGCATTGAAGGAGAATATTAGTTCATCTCTAGTTCTTGCACTTCCAAACTTGAGACAACCATTTGAGATCCAAACAGATGCAAACAATTATTCAATGGGAGAAGTCATGGTAAGCCCATTTGTTTTCATTCTAAAACTTTTAATGGTGCAATGATTAACTATCCTACTTATGATAAGGAGTTGTATGCATTGGTGCAAAGTGTGAAAAAATGGAAACATTATTTGTTGGAAAAATAAATTGTCATTCACACAGATCATCAACTATTGCAATACTTACAATCACAAACGATGCTGCAACAAACACGGAACTTCAGATGGATGGGTTTTCTACAACAGTTTCACTTGGTTCTAAGGTATAAAAAAGGCATTTATAAAAAAGTTGTTGATATTATTTCTAGGCCTATTGTTAGTGCTTCAATTATTTTTAAGCATAATTCTATCATGCATGAGAGCTATGTTGAAAAATATGTCGTAGATGTTGATTTTAAAGAGGTTTATGCAATTTTGTGCCATTCTAACCAAGTTGAGGAATTGGATTACCATGTGCATGATAAGATTTTGTATCATATTGGCAAGCTATGTATTCCATGGGGTGAAAGAGTCAACATCATAATGAAATCTCATTCTTCTCTTATCGCTGGCCACTTTGGTGTAGGCAAGACATTGGCTAATTTGCAAAGGTATTGCTATTGGCCTAAAATGAATGTAAGTGTTTCAAGATATGTAATAGGATGTTCTCTATGTGCTACAAGCAAGCCTAGCAATAGAAAGATGGGTTTGTATACTCCACTTTTGGTTCCTTCTCGTCCTTGGGAAAGCATTTCCATGGATTTTATAGGAGGTCTACGCATGTCTAAAAAAAATCATGATTATGTTGTGTTTGACCATTTCAGAAAAATGTGCATTTTGATGCCTTGTAAGAAGCAGGTTACAACTGAGAAAACGACACATGTTCTTTCAACATGTTTGGGTACATTTTGGGTTTGCCTAAATCCATTATTTCTGATCAAGATTTTCGATTTATTGGGAACTTTTGGTCAAGTTTATGGGCACTCATGAACACCAAGCTGAAAAATAGCACAACTTTTCATCCATAAAATGATGGTCAAACAGAAGTGGTTAACAGGACATTAGTGCATATTCTTCATGGTTATTGTAGCAAGCATCCTAATCTTTGGGATGAGAGCCTACACTACATTCAACATGATTACAACCGAGCTAAGCACTCTTCAACTCAAACATCTCCATTTGAAGCATGTTTTGGTTATTTGCCCAAATCTCCTTTAGATTTTATCTTTGGGAAAGACATTGCTATTGATGGTCAATATGACATTGATAGGGAAAATAATTTCATTGAACAAATTCAGTTGGTGCATCAAATGGTACAAGAACAGTTGGAAAAGAGACAAGCCAAGTACAATACAAGACATGACAAGCATCATGTTGATCACAGTTTCCAAGTTGGAGATGAAGTTTGGCTTCACATTAGAAAAGAGAGGCTTAAAGGAGAAGGTAAAAAATTGAAACCAATTAGATATGGACCTTTCAAGATTTTTGAAAAGATTGGTAACAATGCCTTCCAATTGGATTTGCCTCCTTATATGCAAATGTATGCAGTTGTCAATGTTGAGAATTTGATATTGTGTGAGCCTCCTTTGATTGATGATCAAGGAGAACATGTTTAGATTCCTTATATAGATGATTTCTCTCTAGAATATCTTTCAAAACTGCATGAAGACACATCCTTGACAGGAGGATAAGAACTTCAAAACGAGGGAATGTGGAATACCTTTGAGTTGGTCTTAAAGGCACAAATCCAAGCAAGGCCAAGTGGATTGAGGTTGGAAAGGTGAGGGAACTATACCCTCATCTTCAGATAGACTGAAAGTATTCTTTTGGAGGTCCAAAAGCTTCCCAATGGGGAGGAGTGATCCATGGGATCAAAATTTGCTCAAAAAATCAAAGTTCTCATAATTTCTTCAAAACTGACACATGCGTAGGAATCTTCCTCACAATCCCAACACAACTTGAATGGTTTCAAACGAACGTCGTATGAGTGAGATATTGTGTTCTGTCCATTTTTCCAAACATGCAAAATTTTGTTGACTGTTTAGTCTGTATAGTGTCGATGTGGCATGGTGCGGTCCCACACATTGCAGATGATGTGGACTAGCCACTGTGTAGAGGTGTTGAGTTGGTAGGCTGACTGGGTAGGTGATTGGGTAGGTACGTGGACCAATAGTTTGTTGACACATGGTGCTTGGGTGGCAAGTGATATGGTGCCATGTGGCCCAATCGTGGGATGCCATGTGGCACCCCTCTAGTGCATAAAATATTGTGGTAGTCCACGGGGGTCGAACCCCGGAACTCATGGGAAAGTGGCATAGTCTCTGCATAGGTTGGGCCACCTGCCTATGCCATAGTTCTTAACCATATACGTTATAATATTTATATGAATTGAAACTTGTGTATGGTTGGGGAGAAAAGGGTCAGGGCTTAGCCCCAGCCCCTGATGCATACACCACATCCGACCACGACATAGAACCGTTGGTGCGGTAACTCTCCAACACATAGCCCCCAACTCTTATACCATACGTCCTCTGCATATAACCAATGGCGCGGGGATGCAGCCATGGTGTTTATCCCGGAAGGCGCGGGAATGTTGCCACGGTGTTTAGCCCAGAAGGCGCGGGAATGTTTCCATATGGCCACTTCACATGACCATCGGTGGACTTTTCTCCACTATCTGACGGGGGCCCGAGATAGGCATTGGGACGTGGCCATATGGCTCCCATGTGACCAACACCTTCGTTGAAAAAGGTGCTAGGCCTCTAACTGATCGACAGATCGCCCCATTTCTTGAAATGGTGCAATGTGCTGCGTTTTTGGCCCAGTAATGCTATAGAAACCAGGTTAGTCACACACAGGTGCAAATTGGAGAACCAAAGACAACAAGCTTGAAGGGGAAATTTTCTAGGAGGAGATCTTCTTCATTGTTTGGCCAAATCAGGTGCATAAAGAGCCCAACTAGGGGTTTTTGGATGTTCTAGAGCCATTGGAGCCATCTATTTGGCATTTTGAGCATTGTAAAGAAATTTTTTTAGCACTTTAAGCAAATAATTAAAAAAATCCATTGGAAGTTGGACCAAGAGATGTAGCCCAAGAGAGGGGTGAACTCCTTTATCATTTGTTGTGTTATGTGTTTACTTTGATGGTTGTTATTGTTGGTTATTATGTGCATCTTAAGTGTAAAAAATCTCTAGTTTATGTGTTTGCAAATTGATCCTTTTTCCCAAGCACACATAATTAACACTTGCAAATATTTTAAAAGATACAAGTCTTCTCATTTTCATATCAATATTGCAAGGTCCAAACCATCATTTCGAAATTAAATGAGCAAGGCTCCCTTTAGATCCAACCTGAAGTAGTCCTCAGTCACCGTGAACATTAGTTGCGTGGCAGAACTATCAAGGAAGTCACCATCAAGTGGAAGGATGCATCACCAAAGGATGCGACCTAGGAACTAGCAGCCCTACTCCAACCATTTTTACACCTGCAACCTTGAGGACAAGGTTTCTTTTGAAGGGGGAGGGCATGTTAGGATCCGATTCTAACCCCTCTCCATGGGTCATTAGTTAGTAGGATATGTTTTCTATGTAATAAAGGCGGACATTAGTTAATAAGGCCTATTAAATAAAGGAGAATAAGTCAATGTAAGAAGAACTAATGAAATCTTCCACTTCTAGAAAGATCTTCCCCTAGAAGTTTCCTTAGAAGGTAGAATTAGTATAAACAAGAGTAGGAGGCATTGAATATTTTCATCTTGGAGATTATTGTAATAGAACTCTGCTCTGTTTGAGGTTTCCCCCTCAAAGAAGAAAGTGAGCATTGCTATCATTAATAAAGGTGATCTTTCTGTTGTTATTCTAGTATTATTTTGATATTGTTCTGGATATATCTTTGTTGTTCTACCATTGCTTGCTAAATATTTTTGTTCTACATACTATATTATATATGGAATATTTCACATCCCTCCCTACATCATCATCCTTCCCACAAACTGCATTCCACGTCATATGATTGATTCTCGCACCTGAATGCCACGTAATCCAACACCCAATTTCCAAATAAGATACGATTTGTTTTCCCGAGAAAATCCCAACATATCTATCTCACAACTCCCACATGACAAGAACGATTGTTGTTAATTAATGAGGATTAATTCTTGCACATTTTCCCTTATCCTTGTGTATGCAAATCACAATTACCATTTAATGAAGGACATGCACAATGCATACGAAGGGGGAAATTTGGACAGTGAATTGACCCCTAATTTGTGATTAAGGGGTACCTATCAATCAATAAATCAAAGTTATACATCTAATCCTCACACTTACCCAAGTGCATTGGAAGTGGAAAAATATGTTGAACAAGAAGAAGAGAGAACCATTCCATGGAGACACAATGAATTCATTGGCTCGTGAAATTAGGGATTTTCAGTGGTCTATAGCATATAAGTGGTATTTTGAGCTATATCCAAAGGAGAAGCTCAAAAAAAAAGTCTAGACGTCAGGAATAGTGACTATCAGATGCATTCTTGAGGCACTTGATTTCAGATAATTGATCACTTGGTACGTTAAGAGATTTTTTTCAAAGCATCGACTCATTGAGGTTAAGGAAAGTGGAAGAACACTTGTCCCTTTAACACCAAATACTTTCAGAAGGATGTTATGTCTCCTAACACCAGACAGAGTCCTAAAGCTTCCAAAAGTGGATTCATTCTTGTATGCCCAAGGTGGTGGCATGGGTTTTCTCAAGTAATTTTTGGTCCAGCCCCTGGTGGGATCCTCGAACATCAGTGAAATCAACACATGCATGTTGGCTCAACCATTTAAAGAATTCTCCTATTTTTTCGCACGACTAGTGGGTCAAGACTCAATAGCATATATGCTCAAGTATGTTCTATATGTACTCCATTACTCAGAAAATATGGGCATCATCTTCGATTGGGATCAAGTTATCTTGAACAAGATTTCCCACCAATTGTCTAGTTTCATTCAAACTAAGAGGTTCTACATGACCTCTTACTTGGTTCTTGCTCTTGTTTATTGTAATACATTCGAGGGCATGCCCCTAAGGGGAAATGTCAATTTTGAAGAAGATTCGGCTCAATTTTGGTAACCCACACTATGGAAGCACAAGGTCCCATTTTATTTTTACCGAATCCAAGATTCCTTCATCAAGGAGTGAAAACAAATGCCTACAGGGATTGAGCTGGCCAAGGTGACAAAAGCAGCCATGGATTTTATCATAGGGAAAGAAGTGCGTGTATTTGAAGATAAATTCACATACATAAGGCTCTTTGTCTTCAAAGGGAATCCCTTGCTTCTTCCCCAATTTGTGTAACACATTTTTGGTGTATGAGTTGTGCATAAAATACATGATGTTGTCATTGTTCTTTGATAAGAAGAGAAAACGACAATATATTCCCATGCCCTTCAAGATTGTTGATATTACAGTGAAAATTTCATCGAGTCTAACTGAGATGGTTTTCTCTGAGTCATTTAATATGAAAGAAGAAAAATCTCATAACGGATTTAATCCGAAGGGTATTTTCATGGATCATATGGTGTCAATTGGTTATGCCTCAATTTTAGGGTGCAAGAAATTACAAAAGGAGGCAATGACAATGAGGACTCTCATGTTGGGGCCAAGGTGGTGACTACTCTTAGAAAAGTTTCTCCCAAAAAGAAGAAACAAGTCTCCCATGAAGATGAACATACAAGGGTAAGTTCAAATGTTGGTGTAGTAGAGGTCTCTCCCCTGGAAGAAAACAAGCAGTCACAACATAGACAAAGGGGAAAATCCACAACCAATGTCGAGGGTGACGTAGTGCATCACCCCCATAAGAGCCCCTCTTCATGCCATAAGAGTCAGGATATTAATGTTGGAGGAAGAGAGAGTTCTGAGGGATGCGCAAGTGATGGAGATGGTGGGATACCCCCTCGATATCAATTGGAGGCAACACATACTGTTACTCCTATTCCCAAAATAAAAAGGAACCTAGATGGAGGTGTTTCTCTAGACCCCGATTTTTTAGAATTGAACACGACTAATATGGAAGTTAATGAAATCAATAACATGCCCACATGGGCTGTAGTAAAAATAGAATATAGTAAGTTGATAGCATAGGAGTTGGCCCGAGAGGGGCCAACTATTTTTGAGGAAGAGTTTGTGACTCTTCATCACACTAAATATGACAAACAATGCAAGAAGCTCCATATAGAAAGAGTTAATATGAAGGATAAAAAGGTGACGAGAAAATGGAGCTCAAAAATTGAAGTTAAGGGATTGAACCTTCAGGGGTTCTCAATTTTCATCAGGATATGGATGAGGTGCTAGCTCACTCAATAACAGAGAGGGAGGTAGAGAACAAAAGATTGAAAAGAAGGTAAAGGAACTTGAAGTTTCCCCTAGCCCAAAGCCATTATTTACAGAACCATTATCTATGATAGTCCTCAAAGAAGTCCCTAAAGAAATGGTTGGATCGAGCTCCAAAGTCATTAGAGCTACAAAATTATTGGTGGGTATTAGGAGATATGTGGCTGAGAACATTGATAAAAGACTCGACATTATGCAGGAAGCTTGGGAAATTGTTGTCGAAGCATGTGTCATAACCGAAAGGATTCGTGCTCTTAGGGAGTATCTACAAGAGGATTTTTGGAATGCCAAGCAATTTTATAAGAATGAAATGAGCACATTTGTGGCAATAATATCCAATATGGAAAATATTATAAGGATAAAGCATGATATTCCTTCCAAAAGTAGGTTAAAGTAAATACAAGTTGGTTGTCTTGGGAGAATAGATACTCTCTGGCAATTGGGCGCCACCTATGATTCTCTAGAGGAAAAGAAGAGTGCATTGTTTTAAAAATCTCTTGATATTATAAAGGAACTAGAAGGTCCACTTTTGATAAAGGACTCAATGTTGTTACACAAAGATCAGGTGGAAGCATAACTAAATGTACTAAGGGTCGCATGGGGAACAAAATTTGATGACCTCACAAACTTTCTAGAAGAACTTCGACAATGGCTGGTCAATTTCATGAATGAGAATGAATATCGATCATCCATAATTCAACAACAATGCGACACGTTGAATAACATTAAAGATGAGTTGTTCAGAATAAGGGTGAAACTAGACAACTGTAGCACGGTTACGTGAATATATTCAAGAGTGGTTGAACAGTGTGTTAAAAGTAATAACTAACCCACCGTAATCTTGAAGATTAAAGAAATGGTTATAGAAGTTTCGGTCGACATGCTCTTCCTTATTTGAAGAATCAGAAAGAAGTCAAAATCATCATTCTCTGCTTCCATTTTTGTTAGTATAAGCATTGTCTGAAGCATTTCCCTCACTTTTCTTCTTTCTCATTCTACAAATCATCAAGTCTCGTCATTCGAATGTTGTTTCTTTGCAAGAAAGATTTCTAATTGCTTCTTTTGTCTTCCAAATTACCTTTTCTTAATATATATGGTCCACGAGATACCCATCCCATCCCATTAGGTAGAACGTGTTGAAATAATGTAACTGCAAAGTGTATTCTAATTATTATTTGATATATTATTCATTGGATCAATCCCCATTGTGGATTGATCATGTCGGCTATTGTAAAAGGACCAAATCCTCTTTTGTGGATTGGTCATAATATAATTGTAATAGGAAAAAGAAGAAGTCAGCCCTAGAATATATCAAAGAGGCCCTGGAATATAATAAAGGTGGTTATAACCACCCAGGAGAAGAATTTGGCCCTGCAAGTGAAAGGACACTCCCACACATTCCAGTATTGTATAAATAAGGAGGCTAGCGCCTCACTTAGACACACACTCAATTGTTCATTCAGAGACAAGTTTCAGAGCTGCAGTTGGAGGAGAGAGAGAGAGAGAGAGAGAGAGAGAGAGAGAGAGAGAGAGGCACATCCTTGGGAGAGGAATTTATGTACTTGTTTGAATTATCTCTTGTCATTGTATTGGCTATCTATATTAAGGAAGTTTTGATGGGTTTTCTGCCCCATGAGGGTTTCTCAGGATAAATGATGTATCTCTTGTGATTGTGTATTTCTCAGTGATTCTATCTTATGCTATTGTTATCTATTGAAATGAAAAGAACTATAATAATGGCTTAAACATTAACATGGTATCAAAGCCAAGATGAAGAGAGCATCTTTCACAAGAGAAAAGTGAAAAACGTCATTGTTGTTGTACATGCAAATTAGGGATTTTTGTTGGTAAGGTATTTCATCCCTAAAACCATCTAGAAAAGTGAACCCTCCCTCAAGGATCATTTTTTTACCTTCAACGCACCTTTTCAGTGGCTAGATCTCTCAGAAAGTGAAACCCTAGTTTCATAAAGTACCAGAAAACTAGAAAACGAGAGTACCAGAAGTACCAGAAGTACCAGAGTACCAAAAGTACCAGAAAACCAGAAGCACTAGTCCATAAATCCACAAATAAATTTTGAGGGGGTAAAAGTTGGATTTTCAAAAATCTGACTCCACCAACTTACTCGCCTCAGCTCAGTGCATCTATCCCCTGGATCAGAATTTCAAATTTTGAAGTTTGAAAAATTAGGGTTTCCTCATAAAACCCTAAGTTGCAGTCTCAAAACTAGTTGCAATATCAACTGCAGTTGCAATATTAGTTGCAATTGCAGCCGTAGCACCAGTTGCAAACACCCTTGAAGTTTTTAAGAGTTGGTAATGATTATCGCTACTGCGAGATGGTCCCACTACCTGCAAATGCCATCAGAGTTATGTACTCACATATGTTTAAATGGTTAAAATTTAAAGAGTATTTGAAGGAGAAGGGATCTCTTGCCATAGATCCAGAAGGATCTAAAGATCCAATACATTCAGAGGAATGATGCCACCCAAGTGTCATTATTCTGATATGCATCCATTTGTTATATTGATCAGTGTTGCATGTTGTAGATATGACCATCATTCTAACTTTTTCTGAGTCAAGGTATTAGATGGATTAAAAGTTGAGATCATAGAGCTTATCCTCTAACCCAACCTTCTGTCAAGATAATGTATTCTCTTAGTACAAAAGATAGGTTGAAGAAATCACTCGTTATCTTGAGTGAAGGAGACTCGAAAGAAAATCAAGCACTCATTCCTGAGGACAAGGCTCCAGGTTTCATTAATCAAGTTAATAAGATTCAAAGGTACACATGACAAGTTTATGACTATAGTTGAGATAGCAGTCTTTGTAAAGTATCATACTTGATAGCATGTGAGCATATAGAGGTAAATTCTTAACGTAATCATTTGTCTGATACAACTAACACCTCCTCTAGGAAGAATATCGTGTGTTAGTTCTAGGTTGCCATGGAGGAATGTTTGATCACAACACTATGAGAGTGTTGATCTCATTTTCGTATTTTATTCCTTACCTTTAATCTTTACTTTAGACAATTTACAAGTGATAGCTCTAAAGGAGCTACTGTGATGATTGTTCGTGATATTGATTTATATTATCAAAAGGATATTATTCTTGCTTATTGTTTTGTTGACCTTTCTCCAGGTCACAGGTAATAACCCTGAGGGAGCTATAGTGAAGGCTGCAGAAGGCAACGTGCTAAAGGAGAGACCATAAATGAAGCAATCATCATTGGAAAAGAAGAAGGTGGCTTGCATAAGCTAAAGGGTCACTCAGAAGCTGCCATGACCCACATCATTGGAATCCATGTGAACTTTGGCATAGAATATTAGCTCACATTAACTACCAGGCACTACCATACATATGCAAAGTGGTCACAGGTTTACCAGAACTCAAGGTTGACCATGAAGGCATATGCAATGGATGTGCACAAGGGAAGAACATCAAGAACCCTTTTCCGAAGAAAGACAAAAAAGTAGGAGTCCTAGAAATCATTCATTTAGATGTGTGTGGCCCAATGCCATTGTTCTCCATTAGTGGGTATGTATATTATGTATCATTTATTGATGATTATTCTCGTAAGACCTGGTTGTATCTCTTGAAATCTAAAGATGAAGTGTTCAACAAATTCAAGGAATTCAAAGCCTTGATAAAGAATCTTTCTGAAAGAAAGATCAAGATACTCAGGTCAGATAATGGAGGAGAGTACACCTCAAAAGAGTTTGTGAACTTCTGCAAAGATGTTGGGATCAAGAGGGAACTCACTACTCCCTATAATCCTCAACAAAACGATGTGGTTGAAAAAAAGAACAGAACGATAATGGAAGCCGTGAAGACCATGATCCACGATCAAGATCTTCCTATGTGATTATGGACAAAAGCAACAATGACAACCGTATATGTGAAAAACCGATTGTCCCATAGTGCACTTGGGTTCAAGACCCCAGAAGAGATGTTCACCGGAAAGAATCCAGAGGTAAACCATCTCAAAATATTTGGCTGCCCAATATTTATACATATACTAAAAGAGAAAAGAAACAAGATGGAACCCTCAAGAAAGAAGGGAATATTTGTGGGATACTATGAGGTCTCCAAGGCATTTAGGATCTATATACCAGGTCACCATCACATTGATATCAACAGGTATGTGACCTTTGATGAATATGAAACACTCAAGAAATCAAGAAAATTCCAGCTTGAATAGGTATATGAAGAGGAACCCGTAATCCCTGGATTTGCAGAATCAGTGAGGGAGGTTCCCAAAGCTGTTGAACCAGTGAGGGAAGTCGTAACTTCCCGTGATGAGGAAATTCTAGAAGATCATGACGTAGTAGAGTTTCAAGAACCTCCTTATATGACGATATCCCATAAGAGAAAGCCAGCTTGGGCTAGAGAGCTTATTCAATATGGAGAGAAATATGGTTTTCTCGAAGGAACCACGAGACATGTGAAGAGACCTAAGCCATTCTCCAGTGATATGGCTTTGATGTGTGATCTCCTAGAGAAGGAGCCTACCTGCTTTGAAGAATCCATTCAGAAGAAAGAATGGGCAGATGCCATGACAGAAGAATACCAATCCATAGTAAAGAACGATGTATGGGAAATAGTTCCCAGATCGAAGAGTAAGGATGTGGTATCCTCCAAATGGATTTCCAAAATAAACATGCTATTGATGGAAGTATTGAGAAGTATAAAGAAAGATTTGTAGCTCGTGTCTTTTCTAAAAAATAAAGCATTGACTATGAAGAGAAATTCGCTCCTGTAGCCAGATACACTTTGTTCAGAACCATCATAGCCCTTGCAGCTAAGATGAAGTGAAAGTTACACCAGATGGACGTAAAGATAGCTTTCCTAAATGGTGTTATCGAAGAGGAAGTGTATATAGATCAACCTCAAGGATTTGAAGCTGAAGACAAAAAGTCTCATGTCTACAAGTTGAAGAAATCCTTGTACGGATTGAAGCAAGCTCCTAGAGCTTGGTATGGTCGGATAGATAGCTTTCTGACGAGCTTGGGCTTTACCAAGAGTAAAGAAGATTCTAACCTCTACTTCAAGGTTATGAACGATGAGCCAGTAATACTATTACTATATGTGGATGACTTATTCTTAACTAGAGAGGAAAATCTCATCATTGAATGTAAGAAGAGACTCACTTCATAATTTGAGATGAAAGACCTTGGCCTAATGCACTATTTCTTAGGTCTTGAGGTATGGAAAAGTCCAGAGAGGATATTCCTTAACCAAGGGAAGTATGTAGTCAAAATCTTGAAGAGATTCGACATGTTAGAGTGCAAGCCCATGAATACACCCATGGAAACAAAACTGAAGTTGTTGGTCGATACTTCATCAAAATTGATTGATACCACACTATATAGACAGATTATTGGATCGTTGATGTACCCGATGAACACTAGACCAGATATTTGTTTTGTCGTGAACACCTTGAGTCAGTTTCTGGTAGAACCCAGACATGTTCACCTTGTGGCTGCAAAACATGTGATGATGTACCTTAAGGGTACATTAGATTGTGGTCTCAATTATGATGGAGATCATGATTTCACATTGAGTGGGTACACTGATTCAGATTGGGAAGGAAGTGTTTCTGACAGGAAAATCACTTCAAGATGTTGTTTCAGTTTGGGATCAACCATGATCTCGTGGCAGAGTAGGAAGCAATCCAACATTGCTCTCAGCACAACAGAAGAAAAATACATTATTGCATGTTCTGCTAGCTACGAAGCTATATGGATTTGAAAGTTGTTGACTGGCCTATTTGACCTAGAGATGGAAGAAACCATGATCCTATAAGACAACTAGAGCTGCATAAAGATGACAGATAATCCTGTATTCCATGATAGGTCGAAGCACATAGAGATTTTTTTATCATTACATCTGTGACATGGTGCAGAGAGGAGCCTTAAAACTCCATTACATTAGCACAGATGAACAAGTTGCTGATGTGTTGACCAAGCCTCTATCTCGTGTAAAGTTTGAGCACTTTCGAGATAATCTTGGTATAGTCCGAAAGGACCTTCCTCGAAAGGGGGATTAATTGTTGTGATGAGACATCTCTTGCTTTCAGCTTCATTGTTGTGACGTAAAGCAAGACGATGTGATGAGACTAGTACTGTGCTTCCGACTTGACAGCTATGACGTAAAGCCAGTCTAGTATCTTGCTTCCAACCTGATGGTTGTGACGTAAAGAAAAACAATGTGATGAAACTAGTACTGTGATTTTGTCTTGACAACTGTGATGTAAATCCAGTCTATTATCTTTCTTCCAACCTGATGGTTGTGACGTAAAGCGAGACGATGAGATGAGACTAGTACTGTGCTTCCAGCTTGATAGCTATGACATAAAGCCAATCTAGTATCTTGCTTCCAACCTAATGGTTGTGACATAAAGTAAGACAATGAGATGATACTATTATTGTTGTTCCAGCTTGATAGTTGTGACGTAAAGCCAGTCTAGTATCTTGCTTCCAACTTGAGTGTCGTGACGTAAAGAAAGACAATGAGATGAGACTAGTATTGTGCTTCCAGCTTGATAAGTTGTGACGTAAATCCAGTCTAGTATCTTGCTTCGAGCTTGAGTGTTGTGACGTAAAGCAAGACGTTGAGATGAGACTAGTATTGTGCTTCCATCTTGAGAAGCTGTGACATAAAGCCAGTCTAGTATCTTGATTCCATCTTGATTGTTGTGACGTAAAGCAAGACGAGTACTGAGCTTCCATCTTAACAGCTATGATGTAAAGCTAGTCTTGTACTATGATGAGCCAGCCTCGTGATGTGATGATGATGATGTATTAGTTTTATACTAATACATATTGATGAAGATGATGTTTGCATTCCTTTGAGAATGACGATGATGTCGATGAAGAAAACTTCTGATGATTTATAGATACGCCAGTCAGTGTTCCAAGATGATATTGATGATGTTGTCCTCCTGATGTTGTTGATGATAAAGGCCTCTCTCTCTTCTAATGTTGTTGAAGAATACCCTTCTTGTTAAGGGGGAGTTTTGAAATAATGTAACTGCAAAGTGTATTCTATTTATTATTTGATATATTATTCATTGGATCAATCCCCATTGTGGATTGATCATGTCGGTTATTGTAAAAGGACCAAATCCTCTTTTGCGGATTAATCATAATATAATTGTAATAGGCAAAAGAAGAAGTTGGCCCCAGAATATAATAAAGGTGGTTATAACCACCCAGGAGAAGAAGTCGGCCCTGCGAGTGAAAGGACACTCCCACATGTGCCAATCTTGTATAACTAAGGAGGATAGTGCCTCACTTAGACACACACTCACTTGTTCATTTAGAGACAAGTTTCAGAGCTGCAGTTGGAGGAGAGAGAGAGAGAGGTGTATCTTTGGGAGAGGACTTTCTATACTTGTTTGAGTTATCTCTTGGCATTGTATTGACTATCTATATTAAGGAAGTTTTGCTGGGTTTTCTGTCCCATGAGGGTTTCCCAGGATAAATGATGTATCTTGTGTGATTGTTTATTTCTCAATGATTCTATCTTATGCTATTTTTATCTATTGAAATGCAAAGAACTATAATAATGGCTTAAACATTAACAGAACGCATTTCTTATTTCTCATTTAAATATCACGAATATTGTGTATTGTCGAGTGTTGCACACATTTTATTTTATATAGAACAAAAAAATTGTGATTATTCTTTAAAACTCCATAGAGAGCTTATCTTGGGTCTCATGACTTTTGTGGTTTCAAACTTCTATTTAAGAATGAAATCTCAAGAGTGCGTTTCATTTACATCCCTACGATATGGATGTTGTTATATCATTTAAAATTCGTTGAATATGACTATCCATGCTTCTCTTTGTTTTGCTTCAGATGTATTGTTTTATCTTGCCATGATATGGAAATGGTTATGGTATAATAGTAGAAATTATTCTTACTTTCTTTATGATTTGATTTTATTTCCTTTCAATTTGTTCTTTGTCTATTTCATTCGTAGGCATTAACTGTGTGATGAAAGATAAAAACCATTGTTCATAAATATTGACATAACTATTATCTGAGTGAGAAAAAGAGGAGCATCGCCTCTTTAAAAATGAAGAGGGTATCTCTAAAACTCAATGAGAATGCCTTATGAGGTTGTCTCTTTCCCTTAACATGAAAAGAGATCAACAAGAGTCTCATTAGTGTGATACTAGTTTGTGGAAAAACTTTGGTGTAGCTAGGGTGTTTCATGTTTTTCTCTAACTAGGGTTTTGGAGAGATAAAGAATTGTAATAGTCTTGGGATGAGGCTATGGTATATATATATATATATATACTTCTCAGTTTTCCAAAATTGTCTTATTGTAGATTTGATTTTTCGCAATCATTGTCTTCATGGTTTTGTAATTTCAAGTGCTTATGTCTTGCTTATTTGATAAATGTTACGAATAAATTGTTAAGGGTTTTAACATAGATATTGAAGACAACAATACAAACATTACTCCAGTGATAATCATTGTCATAGAAGTAATTTTTTGATCTGGTTTATGCATGATAAGAATGCCCTAGAGGGTTGAAATTTAGTGGCATAAGATTGTCATATTTTATCTTGGATTGTCTCGGTGATTGGGTTTATGAAGAAGTGAATTATTCTATGTTGTTATTGTTTTTTTATGTATAATTAAGATCATACATAAAACATGAAAGAAATATATATGGTTGGAAAACCCCAAGCATAAGGATTGATCCTAATACATGAAAGAAATATCTATGGTTGGAAAACCCCAAGCACAAGGATTGACCCCAATACATGACCGAAATATCTATGGTTGGAAAAACCCTCCAACAATACTTCAAAACATTGCTTGGGTAATAGAATTCAAACTTGACCTTCATTAGAGAGCATTTAGGTATTTGGGAGTTCCTATTGCTAAAACAAGCACCATAGCAATGGATTGGTCTCTTATTCTTCAAAAGATCGAGAACAAAATGACTCATTCGATCATGCAATGGTTCAATCCAATAGAAGTGATACTAATAAAATCAATGCTTTCTTCATTTCCCATTTTCATTGTGTTTGGCCCTAATAGCTCCAATTAATGTTTGTATAAAATAAGAAAAGATATTAGAATATTTATGTGGAAAGGAGGAAAACAAACAAAAAGAAGTACCATCTAGCCAAATGGCACATTACTGTTGGAGATTTGCAACTTCGAGGAGTCATTCTCCACAAGAAAGTACAAGAAGACCCATTTACACCATTACAAAAGCCCCAGGAAGAAGTTGAAGACCCAGGAAGAGAAGTCGGCTCCATGGGAAAATTAATAAATTAATTGAAGACCCAAAAATAAGAAGTCGACCCCAGACTGGCACCCAAATCAATATAAATACAGGACTGACTCATTTCATTTTGACAGTCAAACAATGCCTTTTGCAGTGTGCACAAGGCAGTTGCAGCCGTAGTTTTGACAGTTTTCTATTTTTGGGTTACTGGTTATCTTGGAGAGTGCACCACACTTGGAGAAGCTCTTGCTTGGTTATTCTTGGTCATATTATTGAGGAGATAGGTCTTGGTGATGCTAGCCTTGGGGAGGATCTTCTCTATATGGTATTTTGGCTATTGATGGTGATGTACTAGTAATATCTTGGATTGAATTCTTCTAGAGAAAGGTTGTTGGGTTTTTTCCCAAGTTTGTGTTTCCCAGGATAAACTCTTGTGTTCTTGTGTCTACTGTGCATGGTTAATATTTCTAGATCTTGTTATTTCCACTACATTGTTATAGTTGAGATTTTCAATGTATAGTTATTCTATGATAACTAATGTATGAAAGTGAATCTTGTTATTAATCATAAGGTAATAACTATTAGATTTGAGAATCATATCAAACACCAACAATTACTCAAGCACCAAGAGGCAATAGAGGAATGACCATTCATGACCCTCTATTATTGAATCAAACTCTTGGAGCCATAATATTGTGGAAACTAGTCATTAGAAAGTGAGTGTGGTGGAAAGAGATTTTTCTTAAAATTATCCTTCTACGAATCGCTTTTGATGCCTTGATCATCCCCTCCCTAATAATACAATCTCTCTCATTTGGTGATTATCTGAGGTTACAACACCTATCTTTAGACCTCTTCTCAATTGGATCCCTGGTAATGGATGTGGGAAGATCTTATCCTTGGACATCCACCTCTCTCTCAAATCCAAAAAGAAAAAGTTCGAAGGAGATGGATGAGTGCCCAATTACTTCACTCATTGTATGACCTATTGAGTTGGGATGATAATGCAAATGGAAATTAGTTGGGATGGAAAGAAACCCAACCATCATCCCACCTACAAGATACTATTTCCAACATTCTCTACCAGTTAAGGGGCACAACCCCAATAACTAAGATGGAAAAGGAAATTCGAGGTTGGGGAGTAAGAGGAGCATACACAATAAAACAAGCTTATGAAATGTCGCTAACTACAAAAAATCTACCTCCATTATCATCCCTTGGGAGCATTTTTGGAAATGAGATTACCTACCTAAGAGAAGATTCTTTTATTGCCTTTGGTGCAAAACAAGATTCTAACTGTAGAGAATCTCAAAAAGAGATGGATCCAAGGGTCGTCCAAATGTCCCCTATGTCACCAAGGGGAGGAAACCATGGTGCATCTTTTCCTTGAATGAAACTTTGCAAAAAACATTTGGCATAATGTCATGTAAATCCTGGCAAGTTCACCTTGTATGCTCATGGATTGAAATGCATGATATTTATACGATAAATGTTTTACTCATAACTCTAGCTAAAATACCTATATTAGAGAGGGTATAGCCAACAATTCCAAATTTCATACATGGAAACTCTCACTAGCTAGAGATCAAGTGCTATTCAAGAAAGAAAACCCCACAATTCCAAATTTCTTCCATAAGATCCCATCCATGCTTTGACACCTTTATTCTTACCATCATTCTTCCATAAGATCCCATCCATGCTTTGCCACCTTTAATATTACCATCATTCTTCCGTAAGATGGTGTCGATTCACTAATATGCACCACAATATATAAAGCAACAGGAGGAAGGCGAAGCACATCCCATGGAATATCTAAAAAAGAGAAAGAACCTAAAAGAAGAAATAGAAAATAACCAAAAAGAACCAATGTAATGAAATAGGGAACAATGAAAAAGTTGTAGCTTCCCTAGCCAAGCCATGTTTCTCTAAGGGACTTATAACATTCAAGGTCGTAAATAAATGTGTGATGGGTTAATGGCCATGGGATTCATTAGGTATACAATGCCTCACAAGTCTATTATGTGAGCTTGGACATTGACCATGGGGCTTATTCCTACTAGTGTGAAAGCACTAGAAGTAAGATATAATCAACTTGGTGAATGTCAATTAATAAGAAATTGATGAAGGTCAAACATCTCCCAAAGGAAGAGGGCTAATTATCTCTATTCCTCATAAGCCATGCATGTTTGGAGAGAACTAAGTGAATCTATGAAGAGACAAAAGCATCGTCTTATAATCTCTTAGTAGGTGTTAGCATTGAAAGTCACACTTTGACTGCTAAAGTGTAAGCTCATCACCCATCAGAATGTAAAAGATAACTTTGGTTTTGAATAGGTGGATCAACAAGATGGATAAAGAAAGAGAGAGGGCGGCAAACTGCAAATCAATAGGCTACACCAATGGACAATGGAGTCACAAACATCCCACTCATCTAAGGCACAAAAGCTGATTAACAGAAAACAAGATTATATGCTGATAGGTGGAAGAAATGAAGAAGGAAAACATAAGATAGAATGTTCAGTAAATAGATATCCTCTCAATTCAATGAATCAACAAATATTTGAATATAAACAATGACTGATGGGCAAAATACAACAGATCCTCTGCTGCTTAGGGATCTATAAATCATTGACAGCCTTTGATCCTCAAATCTGCAATATATTCAAATAAGAAGAAATATAAAAGAAGAGTTACAATATGAACTCACAGCTCTCATGAGTCTCCAATAGCAGTAATGCTTACAATCCTAAAATGCCCACAGGCTTACAAATGAACACACACAAAAAACTGCCTATTCCTACTCTCTCCAGCTTCTCTTGGCTCATCCTCCTCTCTCTCTCCAAGAGATATCTCCCTCTTTAAATAGAAAATAGCATCCAAATAACCTAAGGAGGTCGAATCCCATCTCCTCTATTGGATTCTAAGCCTTGGAGATAGGTGGCAACAATCAAAGAGACAAAAATCCAACAAACTGGTGATTTTCAGGAATTTGTTGGAAGTCATTAATAAATTGTTTCCACCTCGTGCATGAGGCCTTTGATGGAGCTAAATATTAGGTGCAGGTGTCCCTTGATATCTAATTGATCCTTGAGAATCCATTTGAACTCTCCTTGACATGTGGTAACCTCCTAACAAGGCGAATATCAAAACCGTGACCACTACAGGAAATTAGTACGCAACACCACTGTGTAGAGTACGCAACGCCTAATTCTATATCCAATATCTCTCAAACCAAAACACATTTTGAAAAATTGAGAGAGGTTTTTGTTATTTGGAATGTTATGAACAAAAACCTCCTCCAATTTTCAAAAATACATCCTCAACTGCTTATAACCCAAGTTTTAAATTAGTGACTCAAAACTCACAGAATAACTCTGCACAATTTATCCTCTGCCAGAATATTATGCAACGCCTGTAGGTAGCGTCCGAATGTGTTTCTGCATGCAATTCGGTAGAATAAATCCGTGGGTGCTCTGATGCTTGAACTTGGATATTGGGAATAACTCAATATAATTTCAATTTTCCCCAAAACAAATAAAAATCCCATAACAATTGTATTCATTTGCTAAAATGAATGATGAAATGCAGATTATGTTCTCTGTGAAAAATTAGGTAGCGCCTGTAGGTAGTGCCACTTATGCAACATTGAGGCATAAACCAATCTTGTGCTAACAACAGGGAGAGCATCTAAATACAAAATGGTCCTCAATCTCAAGCTCTAAGTAAATCTGACAAATACGATGCTCTCGAGGAATACAATGATCTATTTCAATGCAATGTTGGTCAGAGAAAACTCTAAGCTAGGCGAGATGTACCCTTATAGGTTTCACGGTCAGTAGACTTTGGTATACCCTAGGGGTTGGATGAGCCCATCACTATGTTGGAGATACAAGATTGAGTAATGTTGAAGTTTTGAAAAAATGATTTTCAAGGCTCAAACCATGTGGACAAAGGTAGGTTGTATAAATCTAAATACAAAAACCCTTGTTTAGCTCACACTTGGAGAGATCAAGAGCATCCACTAAAAATCTATGTGGAGGTAATCTATAAATATCAAGGTCAATGAGGTGAAGTAATGAAGAGACTCTCACATACCAAAGTGAATAAATCCACTATGTTGACTCCCTAGAAGACTTAAGAGCAAGAAATGGATATCTAAGAAGACCACACTATGAGTTGCCCATCCTTTTGAGCTTGTGTATCATTATCACCACATGAAAGATTACTGAAGAAATGAGTGGGGTTGTGCCAAATTCTTCAAGAATGATAGCATGAGACACCCATACCTTGGCTTGAAAATGTATGGATAACATTGTGACAATCACTCTTTCTATCATGTTTCAATCTAGTCCTTGAAGGTATGGTCCCTAAACCTCACACTTATTCGAGAGGGTAGGTGTGGCCAATGAGTGAGAGTCAAATCTTTGATTGAATGTCTTAAAACTAAAACTGCAAACATTGCTTTTAAAGGGTGGTGAGAGTTGCATATAGCTTGCTCATTCTAGTCTCTATGATTAGAGTCAAGCTAAAGTGTGGTTCAAAGAAGAGGACCCTCATATATACATATGAAGAGAGTACCTCAACCATCTCACCTTTGTAAGTAAGAATCCCATTACTTTCCTCCCTTTTAAGGATCTTAAAGGTCGCAACCTTTGTTTTCCCCAAATTAACCTAAAGTCGATGAGTGAAGCAAAGATGCCAAGTTGTCTCTAGAGGTCCCTCACTAACTGATACAAGAGGGAAATATCATATGCAAATAGGAGAATAGCAATAGATACTCAAAAGAGAGGCAACTTTTGATGCCACCCAATGCATCTAATATGATTTCCTCTAGCTCATCAATGTACACTAGCCTTGTTTATCTCATGTCATGCTTTGGACCACCTCTATCTCAAGAGTTATTGTCCATACCTTGCCAACAAAGGTCTTGTCAAGTGCCATTACAAGCAAAACCACCAAGGGTGGAAGATCCAAAGCCTTAAGCCTGTCAACTAACACAACCCAAGGCACCATGTCCAAAGCCTTAAGCCTGTCAATTAACACAGCCCAAGGCACCATGTCAAATGCCTTGCAGAAATCTACAAAGAAACAATATACTTTACGCTTGTTGGCCTAAAGCTAAAGCTTCAATTTCTATTATCAAATCCTTTTCAAACTTTAAAATTTTGCAAATGTTAACTGATAAAAAATTTCMTGCCAACATRATAATATGACATTAAATGGATATTGTTAGCAATTACAAAAGAGAGATTATAAATCGAGTGAAATTTTAAGTATATTTGTAGTGCATTTACAATTTAAATAACCATATGCAAATATTAATTTCTAAACAGTAAATACAATTATTGTTTCAACAAATGATGCCGAATTTATGTGTGGCGTTCACAGTCAAGTAGGCATACTCACAATCAAACAGGCACCTAGTTTTCTTTGAGGCACCTAGAGTGACATGAAATAGATTATCCAAGGCGACTCTCTCTGCACTACATTGATCTGGATGACTCATACCAAAATCCCTCTGYAGAACAGCCAAGAAAAAGATGAGACGTGTAYTGGGAATGGAAGGTYAATGTAAATCACAAGTTGTTCAAGACCTCGGCTAGAGGTAATTTCTCWWGTTTTCCACTCGGTGTTGCCATTACATAATAAATGCCACAAAAATACCATGTGTGTCCTCATGTTGGAAATCAYTRAGTTAAAAGTTTGAATATAAGAGAAACCATGGAAAGTTAAGACTGTTATATTTCAAAAAAAWTCAAACAAAGAATAAGTTTATACAAATTGCTACAATATCTTAAATCTCTCAAACTGGTCAGATGCTAAGAGATTATTCCAAACATCATAGAGATGCATCAAGAAACAACAAAAGCCTGAACACATTATGAATACCGAAAATTAGTAAAAGGTTTCATAAAATCAGAAAGCATGAATTCATTTAATTTTGATAATGGTTTCAGTGCACCTTTTGACTCCAAAGCAGCATATCTCCTCTATTGGTAAATAATAAGAAAGCAATACTATGCATCTTGAATACGTTAATAAAGCTTAGTCAGCAAAATTGAAAGAAAATTTTATATGAAAAATACACCAAATTAAGGGTCCAAGTGGACCCACATGATATCAGTCACACTGCATTTTTATTAAGCCACTCTTAATGACTCGAGGGAGGCCGAGCTATACATATACAAATATGTACCAATAATTATAGGGTAAATAGAGATCCATTTCCCATCATTCGAATGCCTTCGTTTTCTTCTTATCTACTCCATAAATGAAGCAATTTTATCTCTAAATATTTTGACATAATTCTGGGCCAACTTCTCCTTGTAAATTGTCTGCACTTCATATCCACTAGAACCTGGTTCCAGGCAACTTGGTTTCAACTTTCAACAACCTAGTTTTCGGTACATAGTTTCAACAATCCGAAGGCAAGCCCCGATATGAAAGGTTTGAAAGGGAGGGCGAGATAAGGTGGGCAGAGTTACTCCCACATATGAAAGTTATGTCTTCACTTTCCATCAACAGAAGAAGGCAAGCACCGATCTTAAAGGCAAGACAGAGGGAAAGTATAGAGGGTTGTGTCTGTAGATATTTACCCTAAAGGTGCATATCGAAAGGTTATCACTTTCCCTCAAGATCTCTTTGAGGAGAAGAAATAGGACTCAAGAACCTACTTTGGGGGGGATATGTTATATATTGCTCGAGACTATCTCATTATCATTCTTCGCATTCTCCAGGTGTTTCCTTGGTTCCTTTCCTTAGACAATTCCCCAAAGGTTTTAATTCATTGATTGCATCCGGATCTTCACTTTCGAAGTATGGAAATTGAAACCTGCGTACTTCTCTAACGACATCTCCATGACTAATCAGATCTAATCTTTTTTGCTGCTAAAAAACAATTACCAATGGATGCAAAGAAAGGTTACGCAAACTAGAGCTGTAGATACTGCAAATTTGAGAGAGTTCGACCGTAGAACTGCAATAAAACCCTTGTTGCCTCTATTGAGAAAATTAAAAACGATCCCGAATTAAATCGCAGCTAAAAAAGAAAAACTCGGATTTGACTGAACTCACTGCTAAACACCCTCGAATCGTGGCACTTTGTGGTTCTGAGATTATTGAAGTCGCAAGAATGGAAACCTTGTCTTTCAAAGGCCCGAGACCCTTGATATGGTTTCCTGGTCTGATACCATATTACCAAATGAGCTAGATCACTAAATGAGGAAACCCTAGATAGGGTTGAGTCACATAACTAAGCTCAAAGAAAGATACTCACAATAACACCATATGATATTATCAATGAATAAGTGGTACATCTATTACAAAGGAGTTTACCTCCTTATATATCATTGTTTATTAAACATATCATTTCCACTTATGAACGTGGGATAGATTGTTTTACACAAAAAGTGAACATTAGCATATTCTAAAGTCATAAAGTGACTTTATTACATAGTAAACTTTATATCTCTAAAAGTCACTTGCTTAGCTCTACAGAAGGTCCTAACTAAAAGGCCCTTGATTTCTTCCCCTCAATGAAAAATGAGAGATTTGATCAAGTAGTTGACCTTTTAGGATACTATTGTCATCCCTAAATTGCTATGCTTAAGTTTTTGTGGTCCCTATTTGTAACATTATCCCTTTCTTGTCACTCATCTATAGTTATCGTAGTTGTTGTAATTCTTCCATTCTATCACTATCTATGTTATATTACATATATAACATACTAGATGTCTATTTATCTATTCATGTAAATGAATTCACGGTAAAGTCTAACACCTGGCTTTTTCATGATTTTCCATCATTACTTTTCTTCCTGGATCTACCTGTATTAGTGTCGTAACACACTAACTCACCCCTTTAAGGCCCTTACTGTCACGCCCCCAATGCCCCAACTAGTTTATTAATAAGGAGATGGAAGGTTGTTCACCTATAGAGATGTTAGCCTTACATAAGTGCTAGATAAGCGGGGTAGAGTGGGGGGAAACCTCTATTTTGGTATCATCGACCTTCATTAGAGCTTGCGCCTTTGGGTATAAGGAGGTGTCAACCCCCCTTTAGACACATACACTCTCACTTTTCAATTAAGCATAGTTTCTTGACTTTTGTTCTAAGTAGAGAAAGGAAAACATCACATCTAGCAAGAGGCTTCCCTATTCTATAGAATCCCTTTATAGCCCCTTACCCATGTTGTCTAAAGGCACCCTAATTCCTTATCAAAAAGGGAAAGGATCCCTTCTACTTATGTCTAATAGGGGGTTGTGATGCTCTCACTACCAACTACAACTACTTGAAACCTACCTCATCCTTCATACCTTTCAGGATTGACGAGGTAAAAATATAGCTCTTAATTGTTTAGTATTGTAGCACGCTCATTCATTAATTATGTCAACCCGAGATTCAATGTGTACTTACGAGGCACTCTGTGTTGTTTACACAGAAAAATGAACTAGCAAAATGTAAACGATGGACAGGAAATAAATGAGTCACAATACTTTGACCTTTTTCTTTGTTGTGGTATCTCTCAAGACTAAGTTTTCCGAGATATCATAGGATTGACCCTCGAATGTTCACTTAGCGAAATTTAAAAGTACTGTGGTTCTGGAATAGATGTTTATACTTATCCAAAAAGAAATATCAAAACCTATTGTATTTATAAATCATTACTAAACTAACACAACAAGAGTAGATTTAACAATTTTAACAGTCCCCATTCATAATCCTGTGAATGATATCAAAATTATTGTAGTGTCTAGGATCTACGTATACCCAGATCCAACATAAAATGTTAGAATGGACAAAGGATCCTAGTATAAGCAATGGTTGGGATATATTGGCTCTAATAATTATTAACTGTCATTCTTCAGCAATTTTCAGGGGCCATTATGCAACATACATCTATTACTCAGCATACACTTCACTATCATAGAAAAGACAAACTAATAATCATACATGAATATACTTAGAAGCAAGTAGTCATGAACAAAAGATAAATGGTACAGGGTTGTACCTGTGAGTGGGCCGGAGCTCACAGTATGCCTGTACTCTAACTTGACTAGATTACCAACAAGGGATTACCACTCATAAATAGAAATTATATATTGAAGTCTTTGAAATATGAAACAATACTTTACTCAGTCCTGTGCTTCATATGTTTCACACCATTGTTACCCGCTCAAGTGAGCATACACACACATATATACAATAGGTAATTCAAAACAACTTTGAATACAGAGCACCAATCTCCTATAAATATGGGAAAGTAGTTAAAACAAACTAGATTCCTATATCTGATGATTCACTCTGCTCCAACAATTTGATATACGAGCCAATAGTTGCTCCAATCCCCGATCCATATGTTGAACTGTTATATACATGTTCCTCATTCGGATTTCATCATGTGTTCAGAGGTGAAGATGTTGAGCATCCCATTCAATGCCCACGATTACTTATTCGTGGCCTTGTGTTGATATTCCTTGGCGTTGAACTGAATAATAAATACCATTCCTGCCACTTGTTCAAGTGCCAACTATTCATTCAAGGTGTTATCGTGTTGATTTTATCCTCAACGTTGACTAGTATCGGACACTTGAGTTCATGATCAAGCTGATATATATACATGTATAACATGCCGATATATATATGCAAAATGGAACATAGGATGTTGCGTTGTCAACTGGATATATCTTCTTAAAATACTCTCTCTTGAGAATATAATATATATCTTCATAAAATTCCTTAAAGATATATACTCTTAAAATGCTTTGAATATATATATATATATATATATATATATATCTTCAAGAGAATGAACCTAGAACCTTGCATTCTATGGCCATAATTAATGTTATTGAAAACCATGCACATATAATAATTCAAATATCTTCTAAAACTCATTCTAATTCTAATCTATGAAAGGAAATTAAGATGATTATATGGCAGTGGTAATACCTTTAATAAATGTAGGAATTTATAGAGATAAGTCTGTAAGATATAAAAAGGGAGGAAAAATGCATATGTATATAGGATATAGGGGACAAAAAGGATGCCAAAGTTGGGATTCATCATCTCCCCCTTGCCGACCTAGTTGCATGTCCTCATGCAACCTATTTCTCTTATGTGATCCCTACATGTAATGCACCCCAGTCATAATTTGGGTGTCCAAAATCACCTGGATTGTAATACCCAAGGGTCCTTTCCATCTGTAACCATTGAATCCTTTCATCTTCCTCATCCCAAGTAGTAGAGGCTTTATAGAACCTGTTGGGGCACCAAATAATGTGGAAGTGGAATCTCAGCCCTATCCACCAACTACCATATCTGAGTAGGGAGTTGGCATATAATATAGCCCAATTAAGTGTCAATCCAAAATATGGATACCCTATTGGGTTTTGGTCTCTTAGATATTTAGGGAGAACTTCCCAGATATCATGAGAAATTAGTAGTGCCTGGACCGAATGTGCTCTAGAAACTGCATGAAGTCTGTTATGGAAATTTTTTGGTGCTGGCAAATAGTGATGACATCTCCTGGATCTTCCCTTAACCTTTGTAGATCATCTTTCATAATATGAGGCAATGGATACTCATCCCTCACATTTAGGTTTTCCTCGGCCTCCATTCTCCTATAGAATTATGCATCTTTCTTCCATTGAGAGAGGCCGAGGATATGAGAGGTGAATGCCCTCAATTGAACATCACCAACATCGGGGTTAGGAATCCAACGAGCATTGTCAGGGAGGATGAAATTATAAAGATATAGTTCACACAATAGATTTTGATCCTTCATTTCTGTATAAACATAGATATTGACAAAATCATATGGTTGCTTAATCTCATGAGGTTGACCTGCTGTCAATTGTTTCAGTTTGAAGGCTACCCACTGATCATGCAAGAAAAGGGGGTAAGACTTAGGTGGGTCTCTACTGTATATGCCTTCAAAAACAATCTTAGTATTATGTTGTACTAATTTGTTTGTGTCTTCCAATTGTTGCTTATATTGTTTAATCCTTTCAGTCCATCTTTGTTCCTGCTGCAAGTACATGGAAAACCACCTTGCCTTGAGATTTTTTATGGCTTGCCTGTGGGATTTTTTATTGATGATCCCCAGATCAAAGAGTTCATCCTTGTTTCTCCACTGGGGTAGATCAGGTTTCAACTGCATGAAATCATAAGTGTTGGTAATGACGTCGTCAAAGAAAGTATTAAAAATATTTTGTGCTTATTCTACATGGATTTTTGCACAACTCTCCACTCTTTATTCCGACACTTCTTCTCCTTGAATATCCTCCATTAGATTCACTGCATCACTTGGGATCTTATGATATCTCAATCTGCTTTTAATATTTTTATTCTGTAGCAAGTTTCTTTGATTTTGCTTAAGAAAGGCTTGGTAGCTAGGGCTACAGAATCGAAAAGGCTTTGGTTCCACATGTCATTTTCACTTTTTCTTCTTGTTGTCATGTCCTTTATACCCAGGAATTAAATGTGGATTGGCTGGCAGGTCCTGAGACTCATTCAATACCTTGGTCAAAGAAGGAGAGGAAGGGGAAATTTCAAATCCCATCAAAGTCTGCTCTGTATCCAAAAGTGGGGGTTCTATCCCTTCATGCTCTACTACAATATCGATCATGAAATCATCCTATTCTCCTCCCATTTCTGACTTTTTACCAAGTTGTTCATCAAATGCCTCTTTTTCGGACTCTGTATCTTCCTCCACAACAATGGCTCTTCCTAAAACTTTCAGAGAGACTCTAGTGGATCTCCTGCACCCTATAGTGACTCCCTCGGGCCTCTTCTTAGGAGGTAAGGTTCTCATTTTGGGTTTAGTTAGTGTTGAGCCCATGAAAGTGCTCCATGAAACCCCTAATCTGTTCATCTCCTAACTTATAACCATCATGATGAGAACTTTTTTATACATAGCAGTTTTAGGATTTCATTTCTTTCTCAAAAAATAAGCCACTTTAGACAGGCTTTTATGTAAATAGTAAGGCATGCTAAGTATTTTTTCCCCTCATCCCTGAGGTGTAGGACATTCGGTGACGAAGTGTGTTGTTAAGCCACTCCGTGATGTTAAAGTCACCGGTTCGAAACCTGTGGGAACAAAAAATCCAGCCATGTTAAGGGTTGGTGTGGCTCAAGCTGGGTGAAATCCTGTGTACTTCTCTTTCCAAGTATGGAAATTGAAACATGACTACTTCTTTAAGGACATCTCCATGACGAATCAGATCTAATCTTTTTCGCTGCTAAAAAACAATAACCAATGGATGCAAAGAAAGGTTACGAAAACTAGAGCTGTAGATATTGCAAATTTGAGAGAGTTCGACCATAGAACTACAATAAAACCCTTGTTGCCTCTATTGAGAAAATTAAAAACGATCCCGAATTAAATCGTGGCTAAAAAAAAAAAACTCGGATTTGACTGAACTCGCTCCTAAACACCTTGAATCGTGGCACTTCGTGGCTCTCAAATTATTGAAGTCTCAAGAATGGAAACCTTGTCTTTCAAAGGCCCGAGACCCTTGATATGGCTTCCTAGTCTGATACCATATTACAAAATGAGCTAGATCACTAAATGAGGAAACCCTAGATAAGGTTCAGTCACATAACTAAGCTCAAAGAAAGATACTCACAATAACAACATATGATATTATCAATGAATAACTGGTACACATTTTACAAAGGAGTTTACCTCCTTATATATCATTGTTCATTAAGCAAATCATTTCCACTTATGAACGTGGGATAGATTTCTTTACACAAAAAGTGAACATTAACATATTCTAAAGTCATAAAGTGACTTTATTACATAGTAAACTTTATATCTCTAAAAGTCACTTGCTTAGCTCTGCGAAAGGTCCTAACTAAAAGGCCCTTGATTTCTTCCCCTCAATGAAAAATGAGAGAGTTGATCAAGTAGTTGACCTTTCAGGATACTATTGTCTTCCCTAAATCGATATGCTTAAGTTTTTGTGGTCCCTATATGTAACATTATCCCTTTCTTGTCACTCATCTATAGTTATCGTAGTTGTTGTAATTCTTCCATTCTATCACTATCTATGTTATATTACATATATAACATACTAGATGTCTATCTATCTATTCATGTAAATGAATTCATGGTAAAGTCTAAAACATGGCTTTGTCATGATTTCCATCATTAATTTCCTGCCTGGATCTACCTGTATTAGTGTCGTAACACACTAACTCACCCCTTTAGGGCCCTTCCTGTCACGCCCCCAATGCCCCAACTAGTTGATTAATAAGGAGATGGAAGGTTGTTCACCTATAGAGATGTTATC
>ML811130.1:91013-111434 GCA_009831015.1 Picea engelmannii | reverse complement strand
AGGTGTCTACCCCCCTTTAGACACATACACTCTCACTTTTCAATTAAGCATAGTTTCTTGAATTTTGTTCTAAGTAGAGAAAGGAAAACATCACATCTAGCAAGAGGCTTCCCTATTCTATAGCATCCCTTTATAGCCCCTTACCGATGTTGTCTAAAGGCACCCTAATTCCTTATAAAAAATGAAAAGGATCCCTTCTACTTATGTCTAATAGGGGGTTGTGATGCTCCCACTACCAACTACAACTACTTGAAACCTACCTCATCCTTCATACCTTTCAAGATTGACGAGGTAAGAATATAGTTCTTAATTGTTTAGCATTTTATCACTCTCATTCATTAATTATGTCAACCCGAGATTCAATGTGTACTTACGAGGCACTCTGTGTTGTTTACACAAAAAAGAGAACTAGAAAAATGTAAACTATGGACAGGAAATAAATGAGTCACAATACTTTGACCTTTTGCTTTGTTGTGGTATCTCTTGGGACTAAGTTTTCTGAGATATCATAGGCTTGACCCTCGAATGTTCACTTAGCGAAATGTAAAAGTATTGTGGTTCTAGAAAAAATGTTTATACTTATCCAAAAAGAAATATCAAAACCCATTGTATTTATAAACATTACTAAACTAACACAGCAAGAGTAGATTTAGCAATTTTAACAATCCCTATTCATAATCCTGTGAATGATATCAAAATTATTGTAGTGGCTAGAATCTATGTATACCCAGATCCAACATAAAATGTTAGAATGGAAAAAGGATCCTAGTATAAGCAATGGCTGGGATATATTGGCTCTAATAATTATTAACTGTCATTCTTCAACAATTTTCAGGGGCCATTATGCAACATACATCTATTCCTCAGCATACACTTCACTATTATAGAAAAGACAGACTAATAATCATACATGAATATACTTAGAAGAAAATAATCATGAACAAAAGATAAAAGGTACAGGGTTGTACCTGTGAGTGGGCTCGAGCTCACAGTATGTCTGTACTCTAACTTGACGAGATTACCAACAATGGATTACCACTCATAAACACAAATTATATATTGAAGTCTTTGAAATCTGAAACAATACTTTACTCAATCATGTTCTTCATACGTTTCACACCATTGTTACCCACTCAACTGAGCGTACACACACACACACACACACACACACACACACACACATATATACAATAGGTAATTCAAAACAATTATGAATACAGAGCGCCAATCTCCTATAATTCTTGGAAAGTAGTTAAAACAAACTAGATTCCTATATCTGATGATTTGCTCTGCTCCAACAATCTGATATACGAGCCAATAGTTGCTTCAATCCCCGATCCATCTGTTGAACTGTTATATACATGTTCCTCATTCTGATTTCATCATGTGTTCAGAGGTGAAGATGTTGAGCATCCCATTCAATACCCACAGTTACTTATTCGTGGCCTTGTGCTAATATTCCTTGGCACTCAACTGAATAATAAATACCATCCCTGCCACTTGTTCAAGTGCCAGTTGTTCATTCAAAGTGTTATCATGTTGATTTTATCCTCAGTGTTGACTAGTATCAGACACTTGAGCTGATGATCAAGCTGATATATATACATGTATAACATGCCAATATATATATGCCAAATGGAATATAGGATGTTGCGTTGTCAACTGGATATATCTTCTTAAAATACTCTCTCTTGAGAATATAATATATATCTTCATAAAATGCCTTAAAAATATATACTCTTAAAATACCTTGAATATATATATATATTCAAGAGAATGAACCTGGAACCTTGCATTCTATGGCCATAATTAATGTTATTGAAAACCATGCAAATATAATAATTCAAACACCTTTTAAAACTCATTCTAATTCTAATCTATGAAAGGAAATTATGGTGATTATATGGCAGTGGTAATACCTTTGATAAAGGTAGGACTTTATAGAGATAAGTCTATAAGATATAAAAAGGGAGGAAAAATGCATATGTATATAGGATATAGGGGACAAAAATGATGCCAAAGTGGGGGTTCATCCTCTCCCCCTTGCCGACCTGGTTGCATGTCCTCATCCAACCTATTCCTCTTTTGTAATCTCTACGTGGAATGTTCCCCAGTCATAAGCTGGGTGTCCAAAATCACCTGGATTGTAATACCCAAGGGTCCTTTCCATCTGTAACTATTAAATCATTTCCTCTTCCTCATCCCAAGTAGTAGAGGCTTTATAGAACCTGTTGGGGCACCAAATAATGTGGAAGTGGAATCTGAGCCATATCCACCGACTACCATATCTGAGTAGGGAGTTGGAAAAGAATGTAGCCCAATTAAATGCCAATCCAAAATATGGATACCCTATTGGGTTTTGGTCTCTTAGATATTTAGGGAGAACTTCCCAGATATCATGAGAAATTAGTAGTGCCTGGACCGAATGTGCTCTAGAAATTGCATGAAGTCTGTTATGGAAAATTTTTGGTGCTAACAAATAGTGATGAAATCTCCCGAATCTGCCCTTAACCTCTGTAGATCATATTTAATAATATGAGGCAATGGATACTCATCCCTCACATTTAGGTTTGCCTCGACCTCCATTCTCCTATAGAATTCTGCATCTTTCTTCCATTGAGAGAGACCGAGGATATGAGAGGTGAATGCCCTCAACTGAACATCACCAACACCGGGGTTAGTATTCCAGTGGGCATTGTCAGGGAAGATGAAATTATAAAGATATAGTTCACACAACAGATTTTGATCCTTCATTTCTGTAGAAACATATATATTGACAAAATCAACTGGTTGCTTAATCTCATGAGGTTGACCTGTTGCCAATTGTTTCAGTCTGAAGGTTGTCCACCGATCATGCAAGAAAAGGGGGTAAGACTTAGGTGGGTCTCTATTGTATATGCCTTCAAAGGCAATCTCAGTATTATGCTGTACTAATTTATTTGTGTCTTCTAGTTGTTGCTTATATTATTTAATCCTTTCAGTCCATCTTTGTCCCTGTTGCAAGTACATGGAAAACCAACTTGCCTTGAGCTTTTATATGGCTTTCCTGTGGGATTCTTTATTAATGATCCCCAGGTCAAAGAATTCATCCTTGTTTATCCACTGGGGTAGATCAATTTTCAACTGCATGAAAGCATAAGTGTTGGTAATGACGTCATCCAGGAAAGTATTAAAAATATTTTATGCTTCTTCTGCATTGATTTTTGCACAACTCTCCACTCTCTCTTCTGACACTTCTTCTCCTTGAATATCCTCCATTAGATTCCTTGCATCACTTGGGATCTTATGATATCTCAATCTTCTTTTAATATTTTTATTCTGCAACAAGAGTCTTCGATTTTGCTTAAGAAAGGCTTGGTAGCTAGGGCTACATAATCGAAAAGGCTTTGGTTCCACATGTCGTTTTACCTTTTTCTTCTTCTTGATGTGTCCTTTATACCCAAGAATGAAATGTGGACTGGCTGGCAGGTTCTGAGACTCATTCAATACCTTGGTCAAAGAAGGAGAGGAAGGGGAAATTTCAAATCCCATCAAAGTCTTCTTTGTATCCAAAAATGGGGGTTCTACCCCTTCAGGGTCTACTACAATATCGATCATGACATCATCTTGTTCTCCTCCCATTTCTAATTTTTTACGAAGTTGTTCATCGGATGCCTCTTTTTCAGACTCTATATCTTTATCCACAACAATGGTTGTTCCTAAAAGTTTCGGAGAGACTCTAGTGGATCTTTTGCACCCTATAGTGACTCCCTTGAGCCTCTTCTTAGGTGGTAAGGTTCTCGTTTTGGGTTTAGTTAGTGTCGAGTCCATGAAGGTGCTCCATGAAACCCCTAATATTTTCAAATCCTCACTTATAACCATCATTATGAGACCTTTGTGATACATATAAGTTTCAGGATTTCGTTTCTTTCTAAAAAACTCAACCATTTTAGAGAGGCTTTTATGTAAATAGTAAGGCATGCTAAGTAGTTTTTCCCCTCTTAAATGCAGTAAGATTCTGATGTGGTAATGGTGGACCAAATTATACCTCCTCTCACAAGTAATAAACTTTTGTAGGGGAGATACCACCTCATCCCATGGGGAGATTAGTGCTTCCCTAGCTATCCCTCTTCTTAGGTTTGGAAGCGGGGATGGTGCCTTAAGAAATGGGATCCAACTTACAGGGGCTACCTTGAAATTTTTATACCATTTTTCTCCTTGTAGTGGCAGTCTTGTGATTCTTCTCATAGACTCTTCATACAAAAGGATATTTAATCTTCTAACTACTTTGTTTGCCATCAAAACTATGAGAAAATTCCATGGTAAGATCAAAATCAAATCCTTGAAATTTTTCTAGGAAATGTAGCCATCCAGCCTGCTCGAATATCCTCATGAATGCTGGATTATTTCTAATATTTTCAATTTTATTGGGCTCATTTCTATTCATTGTCCCTCCCATTTTTTCAAAGAATAAAACTACTCAAAAAAAATTCTACAGAATGATATTTAAATATCTCATTACCTCCAAATCCCGCTATATTTATTTTCAGCAGCCTTCGTCCTCTTACTCATGATTTTAAACTTGCACTCAAATTCTAGACATGCTCCTCATAACTAGCGGCTTACCCTTCCTCTATTTCTTGTAGCTGGCCTAGCCTGATTTGTCTCTGTGATAACTAGCGTCCAACTGGTTGGGATATGGCGATGATCTTAGTAATTTTTTTTATGCTCGAGACTAAACCCAACTTCACCTATGTTCGTGGTCGGGATTGAACCCGAATCTGCTTGGAATTAATCCTGATTCTGTCCTGTGCCCATGCTTGGCATTAATCCTGACTCTGCCCTGTGTAACTTCACCCTATGATCGTACTTAGAATTGATCCAACTGTACCCTATCGTCGTGTTGTATAAAACACTTTAGAACACGACTTTGTTCTAGGTAGCTTTGACCTATGCTCGCACTTAGAATTGATCCCAACTCTTCCCTTGTATATATGTTAGGGGAGTAGATACTTGAGTGTGTGGGATAATGGATGAGTTATCGTGGCTACCATGATGTGTACTAGCGACTGGGTGTATTCATAAGATGTGGTGCTTCAGGTTGTATCTTTTTACGCCAAGTGTCTCGATTTAAAAAACTAGGCGGAAAGGTATGATAGAATTGGGGTGGTTCGGGAAAAATATGGTTGTGTTTATACGTAGAGGAGATGACACTATAGTCGCCAGGAATTATTTTTCCCTTATTTTAGCCATTATTTCATAGTATAATTTTGAGGCTAGTAATAGGTAGATCCGTGTGAGCCTTCAAATATTTATTTTTCAATTATAAAGTGTTTTACTTTCTGATTTTAAATCAGTCCAAAAGACCCGAAGGAGGCTAGCTTTCTAGCTCTCACTCCTTAGTTATTTTTGCTTGCTTTAGCCTAGATTTACTTAGTTAAATTTTGTATTTTTTTGAGTTGACCAAAGACACTTCCCAAAGTTTTTTTGGCCATCTTTCAAGCTAATAACTTTTTGTTTTCACGTAGAAGTAATAGGTACAAGGGGAGGCTCCACCTAAATTTTGAAGATTAACCTCTTCCAGAACCCCCCTGTGTTGTCGGGAACTCTCTAGTTCTTTTTTTGACTTAAAAAAGCATTGTAAGCCTTGATCTTGCTTATAAAGATCAAGTGCATCCAAAAGGAAAGTAGTGTAGAGTTGTAATAAAGTTTGTGATCCACAAAGCTCGTCTCTTGTCGTTTCCCCTACCCCTGGGGGGGAAACAAGTGTTTTCCCTTTCTTGCTTCGAGATTGCTTCCTGTGTCATTTTCTTAATTTTTTAGTGTTAGTTTTACATAAAAAGATAAAATCAACTCACAATCACTAAATTGAAGTCCTAAAATCAACTACAAAGTTTTAGCTTTGCTTTCATAGAATACTAGTTGCTAGTTTCCATTTAGCAAAATATTGGAAATAAACCCAAGTTGCTCAACCACATATGCAATCCTACTGCTACGCTCAAGTGGCTTTGGGGACCCAAAAACGGTTTGAGCAACACATGCTAGTTTTAACTACGAAAATCTATTTGTTGTGTTATTCATCTAATACCTCTACCATGGGTGGAGTGTGTTAAGTCAGGGGGAAACTTTGAGATCGAGGTTGTCTCCCCGTTGGACCTATGACACACCCGGTTGGTAAGTCTATAATATTGTCAAATAACAAGCAAAGAGGCCACATTCACTTTTTCACACAAAGAGTGGGGACCCCAACTTCAATCCCCACTTCATGGATTCAAAGACTTTTTAATATCCCAAATCCCTTAAATAAAATCCTCAATATAAAATTAACGCAACACATTCATCGCATCACATTTACTTTTATCTGGCACTGGTCTACCTCTTATTATTTCTTGTCAGCTTATCTTTTTATTTAAAGTTATTGTTCATGATTGCATCTATGTGAGACATTCTCCAGCTTACAAACCTGTGAGATGTGGATCATTGTAGCTATCTGAGTCTTTCTCTCAACTTACAAACCTTAGAGAAGGCCCCTAAGAAGGGTATGTGGTTCCTGCCTGAGACAGAGCTGGAACTTAGAGAAGACCTCCTCCATTCCGAGAGTTGAGAAGAACTCCAGATGATTATCTAGTGGGAAAGGAGATTTGTTGAGTTAGACGTGCATGTGGTTGAGCACAAGGTGAACGTGTGAAATCCAAAAGTGTTGGGTGCATCGTCATGTGAACAAAAATGAAGATGATGTATTAGCCTCTTCTGAGCAGCAGAGTTGACAAGAAAACTCCAGATGATTTTCCTGTGTGAGACAATGGGAAAGAAGATTTGTAGAGTGGACGGGCCTGTGGACGAGCACAGGTGAACGTGTGAAGATCCGGTTCTTCTATGTAATTCAGTGAGCCAGAGATATGGACATCCCTATGGATGTGCCCCTAGTGGATGAGCACTAGTGGGTGTATCATATCCTTTGCTATATTTTCCAAGAGTCATAATTTCCTGTAACCCTAATTGTAATGTAAAGGGTACAGGTCGGCCCCACCTTAATGTGACTGCTAATTAATGTAAAAGATAATTAATCTTGTTAATATTAATTATATTATAAGCTAGTGAGGTCGGCCCTGTTGTGCCAATAGATACTTCTGTTGATAGGCTCAGGTTAGTATAAGTAAAGATAAATTCCCCATTGAGGAAACATATCTTCATGTGAGTTTGGAAATTTCAGCAAATACACCTTCTTGGGAAAAGTGTGCACCTCTCTTGGGTGCTAGCCTTCTAGGGTTTGAGCAACCTCTTGTGTGATAGGTTTTATCTTGGTGGTGAAAGTCTTTCTCTTGAGAATTATAGCAAAGGATTTAGCTAGGTTTTCTTCCCTTGTTGAGAAGGGTTTCCCAGGATACATCTTGTGTTCTTGTGCATGGTGCTTCTTCTTGTGATCTTGGTTGATGCACCATTTATGGTTATGGTTAAATGCTAAAATGGAATGAACTTCATGCTTAAACTAACTTATTGAAAAATCAACAGTTATGTGGTGAATGATTAATGCTTGTCACAAATTGTATCCTTTGAGTAATTTATGTTATTATATTTAATATTCTGTTTCCAAATAAACTTCTAGAATAGTTTTTCTTTTCAATTTCATAGAGTAAAAACCTTAGATTATTTTTCATAGGGACTACCCCCCTTGGATTTGCTAGGAGTTCGCCTAGACGAAGGAGTTGAGGATCATGTGACAACACCTTGACTCGAAACTTTCCCTCAAGGACACACCAAGTGGATTGAATATTTCTTCCACGATAGCCCAGGTGTGTATAAGGTGACAAGAGAACCTAGGGCATGTTATCACACAATCTTGCACCCCAGTGCAAATCTTTCATGAGGTGAAAAATGAGTGGAACATTAGAAGTGTCACCATTGTCACCTAGGCAACAACTTCCCTCATTTTAGTGAAGGGTAATTTCAACACAAAGGAGGCTTCCCTAGTAGCTTCAAGGAATCCTAAGGCAAGACACAATCAATTCTAAGGACTCCTATTTAGATACCCAATTGTGCCGCCAACTAGGTATATTTAACAAGTTATGAATTAGATGGATACTAAAGGTAAATTCCAAACTTGGGTTTCATGTGCTTTAATACCAAGTTAACGGGGTTTAACAAGTTATTTTTCAATGTGAAACAATTCCCAAACGCTACAAATCTGAAAATACCAATGGTTGTTACAAAACTTGTGTAAAAGATGAAAATATTGCAACACTAGACAAGTTATAACAACATTACACTTTATCCCTTTAAACAAGATGCAAACCAATAGAGAATAGGGATAAGACAATGGATAATTTTAGGGTTTTCTTCACTTGTGAAATTTGAAATTTAGCAGGCATATAACAACCAATAGATGCAAGACGTCTAGCCCTAATAGGGTTGTAAAAAAATTCAACAAGACAATTTATGATATTAAGATGATTTTCAAGTCAAATACATGCACAATTATCAAGACATCTAGGTCTTTTAATGTTTGGGGATGTATGTAAGATATCACAAAACCCTAAAATTAGCCTAAAACAAAATGTAAAAGGTGAATTTTAGAATTAGGATTGAGTAAGTGGGAGAAGACTAGTGCCTACTATATTTTTTTGGCATATGAGGTTAATTAAATACTCCCTCGAGGGGATTTAAGTAGATCTAGGGTGATATCTAGGGTTGTCCACTACAAACCCCGGAAGATCCTCCTAGCACCTTACAACACTTCAAAATAATCCAACGGAAAATACTCCACTATTAATCTTCCAAGAGAATTTGTTCAAGAAAATGTGAAGAGAATACACCACCACCAGTAGAGAAGTGCAATTATACTTACAATTATTCATAAACAAAATCCACAAGATCAAGTGAGACCACTTACTCAAAATTTAATTTCAATCTTCAAAAATCTAGCAATTAGCCTCCATAAAGTTGTAAAGCAATCTACAAGACACCTCCACAAGTCGCTCTAATTATACATCCATAGTGAATTTAGAGAAGAGAAAGAGTAGACAAGTAGTAGTAGTTCTCCACAAGTAGCAATTATTCAAATGAGAAGTGCTTCTCTTATTTATATGAGAGATCTAGCACCCTTCTCATTAAAATAACAATATTCACCTAGCACAAGGCCTAAGAAAATATAAAATTTCCTTTATCACTTACAAACCCCACAGATAAGGACACAATACATAAAATATCCATGATACAAGAGTGGATAGGTCAAAAATGTTGAGATTTGGGTACCTTGGAAAGTGGTCCCCTTGTGTTTGTGAGTCTCTAAACACAAAGGGGGAGACTATTACCCTCATTACTTTACTTCATGATTCTAATTTCACTTTGACTTAGGAAATTTAAGTCAAAAGTGAAATATGTCACTTAAGTCATTGAAGTGACAATTAATTCACTTTGTGGGTGAATTAAAGGACATAAATCAAATTAATGAAAGTGAGTTTCCTAAGTGAGATTTTTGGATTAGATCTCACCCATTGATTATACTTGGCTAGATTGGATCTAGGCCATTGATCTTTTAGGGTTTGGCCAAACAAAGGCTAAAGGAGGGAATAGGGCAAATATGAGATTAATTCTCACTTGTATGTTCACAAAAGGAGATTGGATAAGGCCAAGGAGATGGGAATGGAAGCATTGGGAGAGGAGATATTGGGAACCTACTTTCATGGAGGGATCATGAAGGCTGAGGTCTCAGTTTATTTGTGGTGATCAAACTTGCTTGGAGGAGGGTGCACCATAGGAGGGGGTCACACAGCTAGCAGGGAGTAGTTTTACTTGGAGGAAGTCAGATCTGATTGTTTCAGTGGAGAGGCAACACACAAGAGCACATTTTGGTGCAAGGGTTTCTTCTTCAGAGCATCCAGGTTCAAGGGCGCTTCACTTTAGTCAATAGAGAAACAAAGGGAGAGGGTGCACTAATATTGGGCGCATATATCCTTTTATCCTTTGGCAAGGCTCGAGCGGAGCTTGCTTTGTATAGAGGTTCCATCATATTGTGTTTGTTGGTGTATCTCATGCTTTAGACACCACTTATATATACTTCCATTCCAAACTGGTTTTCCCCGGGCGGGTTTTATCCAGGGTCATGTTGACCAAAAATACTTGTGTTCATTTCATGCATTCTTAGAATTGTAAATCATCATTTAGAGTTGTAAAGATCTAGAGGTAGTGTTATTTGTTTTGAGTATATTGCATGTGCTAACATTGGGATAATAAAACACTTGCAAGGGCACCTCAAAAGGACACTTAACCATCAAAACTGTGAGCAGAGAGTACTAGACTGTGTTTTTCCTAAAACAAAAACAAAGGACAGTCTTGAAGATAAAACTTAGAGCCCAACAAGAGGTCAAAGACAAAACTTTTGGGCGGCCTCATAGTACCTCAGAAAATCTACAACAAATATCCCTAATGATGCTCCCAAAGAGAAGTAAAAGTTATCTAATGCCAAGTTTTCCTCCATAAATGCATGATAAAGGTCACACAAGTGACATGTATGATCTCCAAGGGTGGAAAAATCACTCAAAAGTGGCGTGTAACGATTCCAAGGTGAAAAGTTCCCTCCAAAGGATGCAACGTTTCACCCTCCAAGTGACATATCATCTCCCAAAAGGTGCAACATCTCATCAAAAGGTGTCAAATCATCATCCAAATAGTGGAACTTCCCCTCGAAAGGTGCCACGTCCTCTCTACCAAGGGTGATATGTCATCAAGATGACCAACGTCCTCCAAAGGAAATGGAAATATTATCGCACAATCTGTACTTTCCTAAAGCCCAAGGAAAGTAAGGGAGATTGGTGTAACAAACATGATATCCTATCACTGTCACCTTGATAGGAAATCCCCACTTTCTATGGATATGCAAGGTCTACCCTATGGGAGGAGTCCCCGGTAACCTAAAGGGCTAGAAAATTAGGGTTATGTTCAAGATATATTCCCCCCTCTCATTGGTTACCAAAGTCACTAAATCTGTGTCCCCGAGATGAGGTTAATGAAGTGCTTGATGTACCTGCCCATAACAAGACAATATAGCATGCATATACAATAATTCTAAGTAAAAATATGATAATAACACCTCAATAGACAATGGACAGTGACAATAAGTGCTAGCTGATATAAAATTGCAGCAGTTAATAAGTTTACAACAACAATTGATAAATTGTAACAGTTGCAATAAAAGCTCTTAATAATTGCTTGAAAAGACAGTAAAAAGACAACATTTGCTACGCAGAATGATAATCAAATGTCATAAGCAACTTCTGAATTGTTTAGCTAGCATTCAAAGTCAATTATGCAGAAAATTTGTTGCAATTAGATGGCTATAGCAGACATTTATAACAACAAAAAATAAGTTAGTGATATAAGCTAAACTAGGGTTAGAGATAGTAAGTAAAAGCTTAGGAGAAGAGTGTTTGAGTGTTTAATCAATCCTTCAACAAGAGAGAGGAAAGAACTAGTGCCCTCTAGGGCTTATGGGGTCAAGTGGACGAGTTCTTCTAAGGCTGCAAATCAATTTTGATAATGCACAAAAGTCTAAGAGGGAAAATGCATAAGAGAAGTAGTAACTTAAGTCCCCCTATGCATTGGCCTCAAGAAACAAGATGCTAGGGTGTAGGAAATTCTAGGCCCTAACACCTTTCTCTCCTTATGCTTCTTATGGGATAAAACTTAAGCAAAGATAACTAGGTCAAAATCCTTAGAGTGCTAGCAATTTAGGGCTCTAGGGTTTCACTAGTCACTAGATCAATTCAATGAAAATCTTGGCAAATAGAAAGTAAGAAAGTAGTAATTTAAGTTCCTTACTTCAAGCATTAAGTATACCATGCAATTTCATAATCTTGTATGAGCAAATAAAACCATACACAAACCATTCAGTAGATGACAAAAATGCATATTTTACTTACTTGCACCAAGAATAATCATGAAAATACCATGCAAAATCACCATAAAAACTTCTAAGATTGATCCAACTTGCAAAAAATAGCCTTATACAAGAGTGCACCTCACAATTTCAGCCAATATCCCTTACTAGGGTGCAAATTTCAGACCTCTTCTCTTGTGTGAGAATTTGTGATGTAAAAATGATTGTACTTTATGCTTATTTATACAAAACTTTAGACCTTTAATTAATTTTAGGTCAAAATAAGGCCGACCTGGCCATTTTACAATAAAATTCAAATTTGACATAATAAAATTTAATTAGAATCTAAAGACAACTCCAAAGGTGATTCCATGCCCTTATAGGGTGACGTTGAGGCCTAAAGGTGGAACATTGAGCCTAAAATGTAGGGCGCTTGGCCTCTAGATGCCCCAGATGATGCCCACACGTGTCACCAGGCTCATAAAGGCCTCCAAAATGAAAAACCTATCCCTGCATGATGTCTAGGGTCATGATGGTGACATTCAGGGCCCTCAAGGGCTAATGTCCATGTGGAAGAGCAAGGTCCCCCTAGGTCTAAGTCTGCTAGGGTGCCTCCAAAGGCAACACCGTTCTTTTTTCTTGGTGCAAATCTTCAATCTCCTCTTACCCCTGGCTGGGGTTACAACATCCATCTATGGGATTTAAGCCCCCATGAAGGTCTGAGCTAATCATTCCCTCATGTGTACCTATCCACTGGGAAAGGTCCTGTAGCAACAATAAGTGTGCCCTCCAAGGGCTCATAAGTCACAAGGATCATAGAATGTAAATCACATCCAATAATAAAATTACCCAAACATGTGCATCAAACCCCCCTTTAACCCAGGCAAATGCTCAAAGATGTTATGCAATTTGACAAGTTAGTTTTGGATAAGGTCTCAGGACATCCTATTGGGCTAACCTCTCTTAACTTTGGGGTGTTTCCCAGGTGGGATCTAGTCCAAGCCATGTAAGTGTATGAGGTGGCACAGGGTAAAAGTTTGGGCATGGGGTGCATGTAATAACAAGGAAATGTAAATTCTTACCTATGGGTGCCTTTGTAGAGGGCGAGTTGCACCTTTTCATAAATGCAATTGTTTGCTAGCCCATTCATTGCCTTTTACTCTTACCTATATTTATTTTCATCTTTTTCTTTTGTGCTTCAAGGGAATAGTTGAGGGCCATTGTCCTAGTTTGATGACGTGAGGTGACAACGTTATCCAGAAACATTTCACAGAGATGAGAAGGTTGGCTTGTGATGAGACCCCCTTTCTCTTGGATATGCTACCAAGAGCTGCTACCTTGATTTGGTGACCAGAAGGTGGTAGTGTCATATTGCTACATGCCCATGGTCACAATAGGCTGGCTCGTGATGATACCTCATATCCATCAACTAGTACCTTGAGTGTTTATGTATCTTATGGGTCCCCTTTTCTTACTGAGAATATTTTCACTAATTTCTCAAGGATCCCTGAGTGAAGCATCTCAAAGGTTTCAACATTGGCTTTTAATTCTTTCCAGCTACTTTTACCCTATGGACCTTTAGCCCCTTCTTCCCACGAGGTAAGGTACAACCCTTCCTAGTGTAGTCAATCCCAATGCCCAAACAAGGGTGGGGGAGATGAGAGGAATAAACATGGAAAGTGGTAAGTACGGAGGGAACGAACGATGAATTTCCATAGACCCACCCAGTGGCAACCCATCCTAAAATAAAATCAATATACTAGGGCACCATGTCACCCTTCCAGGTATGAACGAGGAAAAAAGCATAATTTCCAAGAAAACATCATGAAATGAAGAAGGATTCAATACAACATATTCAAGTGCTTCAAAAATCGGAGTGATACATACCATGACACCTGGACTCATTACCTCATGGAGCAAGACTCACTACTACTTCAAGACCAAGATGGTGGGATGGATATTGTTGTTGCTGATAAATGGACTGCACTGAAGAAAAGAGGGGCCCTCCGGGTCCATGCTAAAGTCGTCTGGATCTCGGTACATCATGTCTAGGACCTATGGGCCTTAAGATGTGATCTCCTTAGTTATCCCTAGGCTAGGGGATAACATTTGGCTCCAACTCGAGGACATGTGCTCACCATAGAGCGCATGAGAACCTCAACATCTCTGGTATGACCTGTGCCTACTAAATATCAACAAAGGATATTAGTAATCCCTAGGGTGGTGATATCACCCCTTGTTCATATATTATATAATAAATAAATAAAGAGCATCTCTAATCTAGCATATGATCATGAGCATACATATATAAATATTGAAACAAAAAGATATGAAAATGTAACTACAACTATTCTATCATGATATGAAAATGGTATATACAATGGATGCAAATGCCTACCTATTCTAACTCACCTGTACTTACCTGTGAATTCAAGTCTCTGCCCCATGATGGGGTTTGAGGATGCGTCCACTAACTGGTAATGGACGTTTTCTTCCTTCCAGTGTAGACAAATAGTAGGCATTGTTGACTGAATTCATTATGATTCTGAAATATCCGAGCCAAAATTTTTCATTCCCTTTAACATTGTTAGGCTCACCTTTCTTAGTGTCCCACATCCATACCATGTCTCCCTCTTGATACTCTTTTTCTTCGAACTTCATTGTTCCCTATATCACTCTGGTGTATTGTCTTGAGGGAGGAGGGTGGGATTTAGCTGTAAGGACTTCTTGTTGACTTGGTTTAATCAATATATCATTATCCCCCTTCTTTAGTAATTTGACAGAGCCAACCTCTTTGTCCTTATATTTTTATAAGAGTTGTTGATACTCTTGCTTCTTTGGCCATTGTATCTCATCAAAATATTCCTCTATGGTGAAAGGTGAATCTCCTAGAGAAAATGCAGGAAGGCTTTCCTTAATTGGCTCATGTGTTTCACTGATCTTAATATCATTGTCAATCTATTGTACATGAACCTTGTCCATTTCTATATTTGGAAAGTGTGCAATCATCCCATATTTAATAATCACGTTGATATAAGTTAAATCCATCTCTAATGTACCACCCAACATCACAACAAACTTCCTGGACAAAAGAATCCCCATACATCAGGGACATCTACCACCACAACATCCATATAGATCACTCTCTCTGGGTATTTACCAAGGTACACTTCAACGTTCTCAACTACCCCATGAGTGGGTATGGCCATGCATTCAAAACCACACACATTTCTATAAGGAAGTGTATCCTTTAGGCCTAGTTGCTCCATGACTTTCAAAGACATCATGTTGGCACCTGCTCTCGAGTCAAGCATACAATTGTTGAGACATTTGTTATTTACCAACAATGACATAAAGAAGGGTGGGTGTCCATCATACTGAACCCTAAAATGGTCTGCTTGTAACATAATAGGAGGGTCCATTGGTTCATCCAACACATTGAAAAACTTTTCAAACCTTTCTTTCATGGATGGAACCTTGATAATTTCTTTCAACGAGACGGTTACATGAATTTTGGCCAATGCTCTTTCTAAGCCAAAATTTAAGTCAGTCTTGTCAGACATAGAAGAATTTTTAGGAAGGAGTATGTTCATAGGTGGAGGTTTCGGTTGTGAAGTTGTAAGCTTAGTAGAGGGGAGTTGGTTCATTCGCTTTTTCCTAGTGTACACTTGAAACTCTTGTTTTTTCAACCTCTCTCTTGACTCTTGATCAAGGCTATTGATTACCTCCATCCTAGATTTCCTAGTTGCTTCTTTTATGCCTTCTTCATGTTCTTCAGGTGTGATATTAAGGCAATATTATGGATCCTCAATGGTATGGTTGATAACATTGACTTGATCATGTTCACCATTATTCACAGGGAATTAATGCTCCCAATGTGATTCTCTACATTGAAAACACCATGGGATCTCCTCAACCATGTTTGTGGGGGATAATGTGTTAGGGACCTCTTGATCATTCTTGGGCTTGAAACCTTGACCACCCCTTTGGAATTTCCCCTTATAAGGAGGTCTAGGAGCTTATTGTTGGGATCTTTCTAAGTTGACAATCCTATTCATCATTAATTCCTGGGTTTTTACCATGCCATCTAGATTCAATTGTAGCTTTTCCAACCTAACGCCAATATCTGAAGCATACTCGGCATTGTCGACTACTTTGGGTTTAGCATCCATCTTGACTCTTGGGGCAAAGAAAGGTTCTACTTTGGATGATGATAGGTTATTTTCAATTTTCATAGCCATCTCATGGGATTCTTGGATTGTTCTAGGAGCTTTGTCTCTGATAAGGAAACCCATTTGTCCTGTAAAGACTTTGGTGTAAAGAAAGAGAAGAAAGTTGTTTGAAGGGTGATGGATTGTTGGGATATGTTGTACTAGCCTCTCAAATTTATCATGAAATTCCCTAATAGTTTCATTCTCAGCCTTTATGATGTTGTTAAGTCTTGTTAGCAGCATGTTAGGGTCTTCCTTGACACTCCATCTTTTGAAGAATTCTTCCTCTAATTTATCTATATATGTAATACTAGCATCAGGGACACAATTATACCATCTTCTAGCGCCATAATAGAGGGTAGTAGAGAAAAATTTCATTGCCAAATCTTCAACATCATCACTAATGGGATGAAGTTGGAAAAAGGCCCAGAAATTGCTCATATGGTCTTCGGTGTTGACTACATCATTACCAATGAACTTAGGCAACCACTTCTCATACCTAGGGGGCATCTTCCGAGGGTATCCTCAAATGTCTGTCATGTCTAATAGTTTAAAAAGTTTGGATGACCATTGTTTTTGGTTATTAGCCTGATTTGGATTAAGGGTTTGAGTTTGAGCGTTAGACATTGTGTTCAAGGGAATATTACCTCCAAATAGTGATTTTACTACAGGAGAGTTTCTAGGAGGCTTTATTTTGTAAGACTTGGGGGGAATTGGTGTATCTCCCTTAATTTTATGGAGTCGCCAGATAATCTTCCTCATATTATCAAAGGGATAAGGGGATCACCCTCAATGGAGTCGCCAGGTAAGCTCTATGAGAAGAAGGATTTGGATAAAGGCTTACCAAAAAAGTGTTGTTCGAGGAAGATTGACTCAGTGTTCCCTAGAAACCGCACTAAAAATGTTATCGCACAATATGTACTTTCCCAAAGCCCAAGGCAAGTAAGGGAGATTGGTGTAACAAAAAGGATATCCTATCACTGCCACCTTAGTAGTAAATCTCCACTTTCTAGGGATAGGCAAGGTCTACCCTAGGGGAGGAGTCCCTGGTAACCTAAAGGGATGGAAAATTAGGGTTATGTTCAAGATATATTCCCTCCTCTCACTGGTTACCAAAGTCACTAAATCTGTGTCCCCAAGATGAGGTTAATAAAGTGCTTGATGTACCTGCCCGGAACAAGACAATATAGTATTCATATACAATAATTCTAAGTAAAAATATGATAATAACACCTCAATAGACAATGGACAATGACAATAAGTTCTAGTTGATATAAAATTGCACTATTTAATAAGTTTACAATAGCAATTGATAAATTGTAACAATTGCAATAAAAGCTCTTAAGAATTTCTTAAAAACACAGTAAAAAGACAACATTTACTAAGCAGAATGATAATCAAATGTCATAAGGAACTTCTGAATTGTTTAGCTAGCATTCAAAGTCAATTATGCAGAAATGTTTTTGCAATTAGATGGTTGTATCAGACACTTATAACAACAACAAATAAGTTAGTGATCTAGGATAAACTAGGGTTAGATACAGTTAGTAAAAGCTTAGGAGAAGAGTATCCGACTGTTTAATCAATCCTTCAACAAGAGAGAGGCAAGAACTAGTGCCTTCTGGGGCTTATGGGATCAAGTGGACAGGTTCTTCTAAGGCTACAAATCAATTTTGATAATGCACAAAAGTCTAAGAGGGAAAATGCATAGAAGAAATAGTAACTTAAGTCCCCCTATGCATTGACCTCAAGAGAGAAGATGCTAGGGTGTAAGTAATTCTAGGCCCTAACACCTTGCTCTCATTAGGTTTCTTATGGGATAAAACTTAAGCAAAGATAAATAAGTCAAAATCCTTAGAGTGCTAGAAATTTAGGGCTCTAGGGTTAAACTAGTCACTAGATCAATTCAATGAAAAGCTTGGCAAATAGAAAGTAATAAAGTAGAAATTTAAGTTCCTTACTTCAAGCATTAAGTATACCATGCAATTTCATAATCTTGTATGAGCAAATAAAACCATACACAAACCATTCAATAAATGACAAAAATGCAGATTTTACTTACTTGCACCAAGATCAATCATGAAAATACCATGCAAGATCACCATAAAAAATTCCAAGATTGATCCAACTTGCATAAAATAGCCTTATACAAGAGTGCGCCTCACAATTTCAGCCAATAGCTATTACTAAGGCGCAAATTTCAGACTTCTTCTCTTGTGTGAGAAGTTGTGATGTAAAAATGAATGTACTTTATGCTTATTTATACAAAACTTTTGACCTTTAATTAAGTTTAGGTCAAAATAAGGCCGACTTGGCCATTTTAGAATAAAATTCAATTTTGACATAATAAAATTTAATTAGCATCTAAAGACAACTCCAAAGGTGACATCATGCCCTTATTGGGTGACATTAAGGCCTAAAGGTGGAATGTTGAGCATAAAATGTAGGGTGCTTGGCCTCCAGAGGCCTCAAATGATGCCCACATGTGCCACGAGTCTCATAAATACATCCAAAATGAAAAACCTAGCTTTGGATGACGTCTAGGGTCATGATGGTGACGTCCAGGGCCTTCAAGGGCTAATGTCCATGTGGAAGAGAAATGTCCCCCTCAGTCTTAGTGTTAGAATATAGAAGATGGTGTGCTCGTTTTACCATTGACGATACCCTCGTCACCCAACCATAGGCCGAAGCCACCCTCCGAGCACCTTAACCTTGACTGAGAATTCCTCTGGAAGCAAACCCTAGGCTAGATAGCCAAACAAAGGGTATCACACCTTTCCCCAAGGATAGTGCATCACAAAAAGCTAATCAGATAGTCCAAACCCTAGCCAAGAGATATTCAAGACAATACTGAAAACTTGTTGTTGTTGTAGCTGCACCTACAAATCTCCTCCACATGTGCGCACCAAACCGGGAACTACAGTGTGCACCAAACTGGGAACTGCAATTCTGAGATGATGTCAAATGAGAACTGGCGCCCTGTATTTATACTGGTTTTTCCAGATTTGCTAGGGACAACTTCATATTCTGGATATGTGTTTGTTCAGTATATTATTATTATTTTTGGCTGACTTCTTCTCTTGGAGGCTAATAACCTAATATAAATTATCTTCTTGAGCCGACAAGACTTCTAGGGTTATTAGCCAACTCATTAGTGTTTTCTCTTGCTTTCCGGAGTCTCCTATTCTCGTTAGGTTCACACATGGAGGTAAATACCTCCCGCAGCTACCATAATATTAACACTCCCTCCTAGATAGGGAGGTATTACAGGTAATGGACTTGAGCACAAAAACATACCATTTACCCGGTAGCATCAATATAGTCGTCTAGACTATTTCATGACTAGATCATGAGCATCATCATCACCATCAGCTGCATCATCTCTCAGAACCATACTTCATCTGATTAATTAGACATGATGCTGGATAAGTCACTCACACCATAGAGTGATACAAGAGCCACTCTTATAATCTAGAGGAGTAAATGCTCTGAACCAATTTCCGTCTGGAAAAATCTATGTTCATGATTTGTCTGGATGGTGATTATTTTTCAATAAACTGTTGATAGTCTTCAAGGCAGTTAGAACAGAAATAGAACACAACTGTGTCTATCCATAGTAGTACATAACTACAATCCAGTGGTTCACTACCACACCAAGTAACACACAAGTACTTGATCAACAACATATAGTCACAAACAGTGGAACATATCCACCACAGTACTCTTCATCTACTGTCATACAGTCTTCATAATAAACATCTGATAGCAACCTGCATAGAAACAATGTTATGATATACACTGAATTATTTGGGCCAATCTTTCACTCACATATGTGAGATCTGAAAGAATATTTGCCTCACGAACAGTGGAACATATCCACCACAGTAGTCTATATCTATTGTCTTCATAACAAACATCTGATAGCAACCTACATAGAAACACTGTTATGATATAAACGGATTTGTCTGGGCCAATCTTTCACTCACATCTGTGAGCTCTGAAAGAATATCTGCCTCAAAATAGTGGAACATATCCACCATAGTAGTATAACTCTACTTTCTAGAGATAGGTAGTCTCCATAACAATTATTTGATGCCATCTTGCATAGAAAATATTGTTAACAATAAATTAAATCATCTGGGTCAATCTTTCACTCACGTTTGTGAGATTTGAAAGAATATATGCCCTCATCAGCAATGGGCTATCTGCCCTATTCTTCTCAGACAAGGAAGAAGGATTGTTTCTGATTTCTGAGCATGGACCATTCCTCACCCTGGGCCATTCTTCCTACACTAATCAAAGTGCACCCTGGACAGAATGTATAAACCCTAAGGAATGTCTGAGTCTGGACCATTC
>ML811130.1:70745-89941 GCA_009831015.1 Picea engelmannii | reverse complement strand
GTTCTAGATCTCGCAATGCTTTCATTCATAAGTCTTCCATACACTGTTCTTCATCACGACTTTCAGTTCTTTTGCTTGATTTCTTTTAGTGAGTTCATATCAGGCTGGTAATCTTGTGATTCTTGATTCAATGACTGGTTGTTTTGGTTCCTCTTTCTTTCTTGGAATCATCATGTTCTTCTTCATGTTTTTCTTTAGCTCTTGGGTCCATGGAGTTTCTTATAGATTCCATGCCCTAGAGATTCCACTTCTTCCTTTCATCATAGGATCATGGATCTGGATGGACAATCAGGAATACTTTAAGGCTTCTCTACGAAGAAGTCTTCTTCTGCGGTTGAACTGAACATGTACTATCTTTCATGGCTGCTACCATGGATATATATATTTCATCATCTTAAATGGATCATAGGATTAGCTCCCTCCTAATCCTTGCTTCATGCATAAGTGCATATAATCAGATCCCTCCGTTTGACAAAGTCCATGCTTCCATCTACATCCTTGTTGTCTTCTGCAATATATAATTGGCTCTCTTGTCTAACAGAGTCCATGCTTCTGTCTTGTTGTCTTCTACAAAATGTCATATGTATTTTTCCAATTTCCTCTCGATTGCTGACTTCTTTTTGTCTTTGCTTCTTCTAAGTCTCTTCAAGATTGATTCGACTTAATCTTGCAGTAGCTTCCACATGATTTGTATTTCATTCTTTCATGTGTATTATCTAATGATATCCATTCTTATCTTGTTGCTCTTCCATAGGTATAGTTCTTCTTGGAACACATTATAGATATACAAGATATGTACAGAGACGATGCAAACAAGATATGTACAAGAAATAAGAAGAGTGTTGTTACCTTTTTAGAAGAAGAAGTCTCTTCCATCCTGCTTAGTCTTCTTTGTAGGTTCCTTTTCTTTTCCAATCGATGCTTCGTGTTTCTCCTTCCTTTTCTTTAGCTCAGGACACTGATTCTTGTAGTGACCGTACTTTTGACAGTTGAAGCATTGTACTTTTGAAATGTCTTTCTCTTGATTTGGCTTCCTCCTTGAACCAAACTTCCTTTTGTTCCTGAAGTTCTTGAATCTTGCTTTGAAGGCTTGATCATCGTATTTCTTCTGGGGTTTCTCTTTTGCATTGATCCTTGATTCTTCTTGAGCACAACAAGTCCAAAGTTCTTCAAATGTCAGATACTCCTTCATTGTGTTCATGCTTGCGGAAAATGCATCCCACGTCTTGGGAAGACCATTGAGTACTATGTTCACCAATTCCTTTTCTGAAGTGATCTCTTCAATAGCTTGTAGTTGGTATCTTAACTGGGAGATTCTTACAAAGTATGATGTTATGTTGTCATCCTCATTCATCTTCATGTCGCAGAGCTCATTCTTTAGACTCATAACTTGTCTGATGTTTCTGACTAAGAAGATATTTTTTAGGGCATCGTACATATTCTTCGATGAGTCAAGATGGGAGATGTATGGTATCAAGTGGTCTTTTATGGAATCCACTATGACACTCATGGCATTGATGTCAACATCTTTGAACTTCTCCATAGTTGCAACGTTCTGCGGTTCCTTCTCTTCTCCTTCTTCAAACTCTGGCTTCACGATCTTTCCTTTCACGATATCCAGTACTTTATTCTTGGAAAGGATGAGGTCAATCCTTGTCTTCCATGCTCTGAAGTTAGAGGCTCCATATAACTTGTTCTCAGACTTCATAGAGTTCATCATGGCTGCTTGACTTGGTCAAACCCTAGATTTGACCAGAAATCCAATCTTCACATCTTGGTCTGCTGAGAGTATCAAAAGATGTGATAGGCTAGGGTGCACTGATCTCTCTAGAGAATAGTTCAATCCATTCACTTAAGGTGCCTCAACAAGAGGTTTAGGGTTTCTACAACTGCACCTTCACCTGCTAGTAACCCTAGTTGCAGTGTCTTGGAAGCTACTTCAAGCTCAATATCCTAGCGGCTATGTTTCCTTCCAGCATTTAGACTGACTGAAGGAGGTGTGGGCCCATAACCTGTTAGAATATAGAAGATGGTGTGCTCGTTTTACCATTGACGATACCCTCGTCACCCAACCATAGGACGAAGCCACCCTCCGAGCACCTTAACCTTGACTGAGAATTCCTCCGAAAGAAAACTCTAGGCTAGATAGCCAAACAAAGGGTAGTGCACCTTTCCCCAAGGATAGTGCATCACAAAAAGCTGATCAAATAGTCCAAACCCTAGCCAAGAGATATTCAATCCAATACTGAAAACTTGTTGCTACTGCAACTGCACCTGCATCTCTCCTCCACATGTGCACATCAAACTGGGAACTACAGTGCACACCAAACTAGGAACTGCAATTCTGAGATGCTATCAAATGAGAACTGGCACCCTATATTTATACTAGTTCTACCAGATTTGTTGGGGCCAACTTCATATTCTGGATATGTGTCTGTTCAGTATATTATTATTATTTCTGGCCGACTTCTTCTCTTGGAGGCTAATAACCTAATATAAATTATCTTCTTGAGCCGACAAGACTTCTAGGGTTATTAGCCAACTCATTAGGGTTTTCTCTTGCTTTCCGGAGTCTTCTATTCTCGCCAGGTTCACACATGGAGGTAAATACCTCCTGCAACTACCATAATATTAACACTAGGTCTGACAAGGTGCCTCCAAAGGCAACGTCCTTCTCTTTTCCTAGTGCAAATATTCAATCTCCTCTTACCCTTCGCTAGGGTTACAACATCCATATGTGGGCTTTAAGCCCCCATGAAGGTCTAAGCTAATCATTCCCTCATATGTACCTGTCCATCGGGAAAGGTCCTGTAGCAACAATAAGTATGCCCTTTAGGGGCTCATAAGTAACAAAGATCATAACATGTAAATCACATCCAATAATTAAATTTCCCAAACATGTGCATCAAACCCCCCTTTAACTCGGACAAATGCTCAAAGACGTTATGCAATTTGACAAGTTAGGTTTGTAGAAGGTCTCAAGGTGTCCTATTGGGCTAACCTCTCTTAAGTTTGGGGTGTTTCCCAGGTGGGATCTAGTCCAAGTCATGTAAGTGTATGAGGTGGCATGGGGTAAGTCTTTGGGCATGGGGAGCATGTAATATCATGGAAATGTAAAGTATTACCTGTGGGTTCCTTTGTAGAGGGCGAGTTGCACCTTGTCATAAATGCAATTGTTTCTTAGCCCATTCATTTCCTTTTACTATTAGCTTTATTTCTTTTGATCTTTGGCTTTTGTGATTCAAGGGAATAGTTGAGGGCCACTGTCCTAGCTTGATGAACAGAGGTGAAAGCATTATCCACAAACATTTCATGAAAATGAGAAGGTTGGCTCGTGATGAGACCCCCTTTCTCTTGGCTATGCCACCAAGAGCCACTACCTTGGTTTGGTGACCAGAAGGTGGTAGTTTCATACCACTACATCCCATGGTCATAATAGGTCAGTTCGTGATGAGACCTCCTATCCATCAAATAGTACCTTGAGTGTTTATGTATCTTATGGGTCTCCTTTTCTTACTAAGAAGCTTTTCATTGCTTTCTCGAGGATCCCTGGGTGAATCATCTCAAAGGTTTCAACATTGGAATTAAATATTTCTATCTACTTTTACCCTATGGGCCTTTAGCCCCTTCTTCCCATGAGGTAAGGTACAACCCTTCCTAGTGTAGCCAATCCCAATGCCCAAACAAGGGTAGGGGAGATGAGAGGAATAAATATGGAAAGTGGTAAGTATGGAGGGAATGGACGATGAATTTTCACAGACCCACTCAGTGGCAACCCATCCTAAAGTGAAATCAATTTACTAGGGCCCCATGTCACCCTTCTAGGTATGAATGAGGCAAAAAAGCATAATTTCCAAGAAAACGTCATGAAATGAAGAAGGATTCAATACAACATATCCAATTGTTTCGAAAATTGAAGTGATACATACCATGATAATTAGAGTCATTACCTCATGGAGCATGATTCACTGCTAATTCAGGACCAGGATGGTGGGATGGATACTATTGTTGTTGATAAACGAGTTGCACTGAAGAAAAGAGGGGCCCTATGGGGCCATGCTCAAGTCATCCGACTCTCGTTACTCCATGTCTAGGACCTGTGGGCCTCGAGACGTGATATCCTTAGTTATACCTAGGCGAGGGATAACAGGAATGACCTCTCCAAAAGGTTGGACAACCTCTATCAAGTGTGCAAGTAGCCCACCAACATCATCCAAAGGACTAAGGCTTATATCCATGTCATGTCTGTGCAAAGTACATCTTCCAAAGAGGGGCTCAAATGACCGAATGTAACCATCAATTTGGAGGCATGTATACAAATCCATTACAACATAAGAATCAAGTTGTTAGGTATTTTTATCCCCTATCTTAGGGATAACTAAGGAGATCATGTCTCGAGGCCCACAGGTCCTAGACATGGAGTGTCAAGAGCCAGATGACTTGAGCATGGCCCTGGAGGGACCATATTTTCTTCAGTGCAGCCCACCTATCAACAGCAGCAACATCCATCCCACTAGCATGGTCCTGAAGTAGTAGTAAGTCTTGTTCCATGAGGTAATGAGTATGGGTATCATGGTATGTGTTTCTCTGATTTTTGAAGAACTTGAATATGTTGCACTTAATTCTCCTTCATTTCATAACGTTTTCTTGGAAATTATTCTCTTTAAATTGTTCATACCTGGGAGGGTGACATAATGCATTCATTCCCTCCATACTTACCACTTTCCGTCATTATTTCTCGCATCTCCCCCCACCTTGTTTTGAACATTGGGTTTTCCATGCTAGGAAGGGTTGTACCTTGCCTTGTGGGAAGAAGGGGTTAAAGGCCCAGAGGGTAAAAGTAGCTGGCAAGGGTTAAAATCCAAAATGAAACCTTTGAGATGCTTCACCCAGGGATTCCCGAGAAAGCAATAAAAGGCTTCTCAGTAAGAAAAGGGGACCCATAAGATAAATCAAAACTCAAGGTACTAGTTAGTGGATGGGAGGTCTCATCATGAGCCGACCTATTAGGTCCATGGGCATGTAGTGGTATGACACTACCATCTATCTGGTCACCAAAGCAAGGTAGTGGCTCTTGGTGGCATAACCAAGGGAAAGGGGGTCTCATCACGAGCTAGCCTTCTCATTTCCATGAAATGCTTGTGGGTAACGTTGTCACCACGCCAGGACAGTGTCGCCCATCTTTTCCCTTGAAAATAAAAAATACCAAAAGAAATAAGAATAAGAATAAAATGCATTGAATGGGCTAGTAAATAATGCCATCCATGATAAGGTGCAGCTCGCCCTCTACAAAGGCACCCACAGGAAAGACCTACATTTCCCTATTATCACTGCACCCTCTACCCAAACATTTTCCCTATGCCACTTCACACACACTTACGTGACCTAGATCGATTCTCGCCTAGGAAAAATCCCAAACTTAATGAGGATTAGCCCAATAGGACATCCCGAGACCCTCTCCAAACCTGACTTGTTAAACTGCATAATGTCTTTGAGCACTTGTCTAGGTGAAGGGGGTTTGATGCACATGTTTGGGTAATTTGATTATTAGATGTGATTGACATTTCTATGATCCCTGTGAATTATGCGCCCTTGGAGGATGTACTTGTTGTTGTTGCAGGAATTTTCTTGGTGGATAGGTACATATGGGGGAATGATTAGCTCGAACCTCTATGGGGACAAAATCCCAAAAGATGGATGTTGTAACCCCACCAGGGGGGAAGAGAAACCAGAGGGTTGCACCAGGAATAAAGAAGGATGTGGCAGCAGGGACACTCCGAAAGACCTAGAACCAGGGGGGTTTTGCCTTTCCACCTGGATGTTGACCCTTGAGAGCACATGACATCATCATTTTGACCTTGATATCATCCAGAGTTAGGGTTTTCATTTATGATGGGCAGTTGTGTGTAGTTTGCACGTGTGGCAGCATTCAAGGCCTTTGGAGGTCAAACGGTCTGCACTTGAGGCCTAGCGTTCCACCTTAGGGGCCTAATGTTACCCTAGAAGGGCATGATGTCACCCTTGAAGATGAAATTAAGGTTTAATTATTGTCATTTATGTAAAAGCTAGATTTTAATGTAATTTGGCCATGTCGTCCTTTTTATGACCCAATTGTAATTAAAGGTCATTGATATTGTATAAATAAGAGAAAAAACTCTTATTTTTATTCATCATCACTCATCACAAAAGTGTGTGGTCTGAAATTCGGCCCTCTTTAAGGGTTATTGGCTAAAACTAAGTGGTGCGCAAATTCTTGGAGAGGCATTTTCAGTGTATCTTGGCTATTTTCATGGTGGAAAATCTTCAAATAGGGTTTGAGCTTGATTATTCTTGTTGAAGTAAGTAGAAAATATGCATTTCTTTATTGTGAATGAATGTTTATGGTGAATTTTACTTGTTTCATGTTAAAGATTATGAAATTCCTTGCTTGAAACCCTAGGAGAATGACACAAGTTATTATCTTTTTCTCTATAATTTTCCACTTGTTTAAATTTCTCAAAGAGCACCTTATATATAAGTAGATACTAGAGCCCTACCATTGTATCACTCTAGTAACCCTACTTACATTGACTATTGCATATTTTGTTTCAAATTGTCTAAGGAAAGAGAAATCACTAGGGCCTAAGTTTCCTTACTTTCTAGCAATTATCTCTCTAAGACTTGGATGTTTGAGGCCTTGGGTTACTAACACCTCTCTCATATTCTCCATCTCCTTTTGACTAAGTATTATCATTGCTATTTCCCTCTAAGAGTTGTTTTTGCTATCATTGACTCCATTACCCTAGAAGGTAGTAGTCTATTCCTTGGAACATTCACTAACTCCTACTAACCTTAGATTAGCCTAATTCACTAACCAACTTACTATTGTTGCAAAATATTGATACAACCATCTAACAAAAACAAACCGACCTCAAAAGTGGCATATATTGCTACCTAGACATTGCTAAATCTGCTTGTGACTATCTAATATCAATTTGCCTAGTTAAAGCTACTTTTTCTAGTCTTTTCTCAAGCATTTTGAAGCATAGTTATTGTGGTTGTTGCAAATTTATCATTGTTGTTGTAAATTGTTGTACTGCTGCAATTTTATATCAGCTAGTATATTTTTTAAGAGTTTGTTTTCTTATGAAGCATTAACATCATTTTGGTACTTGGAAAGTGCCATTTATCTATTTTGTTGTCTTGTTCTAGGCAGGTACACAATATTACTCTTTTGCTTCACCTCTATAAGACACAAAGAACCTTTGAAATTGAGTGACTTGAGAGAGGGGGGGAACTTTCTTGCCTTATCCTTCTCAAACCCTCAGGTCACTAAGGACGTCTCCTCTGGGGTACATTGATATACTCCTAAATAGAAAGGGGTTTTCTATTAAGGTGATAGTGATAGGTCACCCCATGTTATGCCAATCTTGTATCTACTTGCTTTGGGCTTTAGGCAAGTACAGATTGTGTGATAACAGGGATCTAACCTCCCTAACCCCTCACGTAGGTAGAATAATATATTTCCATGCAATAAAAATCAACATTAGTTAATAAGGCCTATTTAATAATGTGAATAAGTCTAATGTAAGAAGACTTAATAGAAGTTTCCACTTCTAGAAAGATCTTCCTCTAGAATGTTCTTTAGAATATAGAATTAGGTATAAATAGGAGTAAAAGACATGAAAAAGTCTTGTCTTGAGAATTATTGTAATAGAGCTCTGCTCTGTTGGAGGTTTCCTCCTCGAAGAGGCAAGTGAACTTGGATTTCTATCAATAAATGTATCATTTTTAGTGTTGTGATTCTCTATATATTTTTTTGTTTCGTATGTATTTGCTGCAATATTTTTTTTTTTCTTATTATAATATATCTGGTACCTTACAAGTGGTATCAGAGCTCTTTTCTCTACAAAAAGTGTGGGTAATTTTTTTATGGGTAGAGATGTGTACTGTCGACGTCTATAAAGCACAGAGGTATGTCGTTCAACAGGTAAAACCGTGGCTAGGGAAGACTACACACAAGAAATACATACGGTTTCACAAGGTTACCCGAAACAAAAGTTTCACCTTGCTGGAAACCTCTGTAACCCATCTAGATCAATCGATCGATCGCCTGACCACTATAGTGACACCGAGAACGACACTCGGAAAGATACTCTCTAGTACTTGGGTAATCGGGTAGTAAAGCTAAGGGTACATTCGAGCCTCCTTAGTTGGTGCCCTAAGATATTGGGCCAAGTACTCTTGTCCAACCTTGGAAAGTATATTAGAGAGCTATAGCTCAGGGAAAACCCTTGTCTATAGGAACCCTCAAAACCCTAACCCTTGGGAACAGAACAAAATAGAAAAGGAACATAAGAGATATCTTGTCGTGCAACCCTGCCTCCTGAATTCTTGTTGTGAAATTCCTACACAAATTTTCTTGTCAACACTTCGGGCATTTCGTCACTGCAATATTCTTCATGCTAGAGTATAACTCTGGAAGAGTAATAAATAAATAAAAATTTTAAAAAATATAGTGGTCTCGTCAATACCCTTATTTGGGGACCTATCCCATTGGATTCCTCTCTTCGCCCTGATCGCAGTGGTACCTATCACTTGTAAGCCTTTTCTTTTTGTGGACCCACCCACCCTTCCCATCACCCTTATTTTCAAACTATCCCATTGGAACCCTCTCTTCACCTTTCTCACAGTGGTACCTATCACTTGTAAGTATTTTTTCCGTGGACCCATCCACCCTTCCTGGAACCCTTATTTTCCCCATATCTCATTGACTTCCTCTCTTCGCCCCATCCCTCGTGATACCCCTCATCTGTAAAAAAAAATTCTGTGTGGAACCACCTGCCCATTTTTTGTTTCTCCCCAATTGGCTTTCACACACAATCAAGAACTCAACAACTTGCTCGTCGGAAATGAACAAAACAAGAAGTCCATCCAAGAACTCACTTCCAATATTTCTATCCTCAACTCTGATAATGCTACCCTCAAATCTGTACTGCTACCCTAAAAAATGATCTGTGAGGTCTACAACAACCCATATACTCCCTCTCAACCAAGAGGAACCACTCCATGAGTGAATTCTAGGGCCCAACCTCCTTTGAAGAACCTTACCACCATGAAGATTTCGAATATTTACATTACCAAGCCTTTCATTCCAATCAACCTCATCGAGAACTACGTCTTCCCAGAGTCAAGGTGAACAAATTTGATGGCTCGGAGCCTAGGGGTTGGGTCACACAAATGGAACATTATTTCTCCTTGCATGGCATCATTGATGAATTGGCCAAACTTCGTTACAGTGTCCTCTATCTAGATCATGAACGATGGCAATGGTGGAAATGGTGTAAAAATTCACGCCAAGGGTATGTTGCTTGGACACAGTATGTGGCTGAACTTTATGAACGCTTTGACATCGGCACCCAACATTTGACCAAGTTGAAACAGTCTGACACAGTGGAAGAATTTATCCCCCCTTTGGGCATTTGTCTTTTATAACGGAGGGCATGTTCGATGCCTTCTTTATGGAATTCTTTATTTGTGACCTAAAGGATGAAATCCAAGCTCAAGTCCTAATGGCTCAACCCCAAACTTGGGTGGAAGCTACTAAACGCGCCAAGGAAGCACAATAAGTTCTTTTTTCCCAAAACCGAAAACCCTCTTTTATTCCTCTCCCTAAACCTACCAATCATGCCCCTCATGCCACTCCTCTCAAGATCTAGAAATTAACTTAGGAAGAAATGGTTGAATGCCAACTCAAGGATCTTTGCTATAATTGTGATGAAAAATATTTTCTAGGGCGCAAGTGTAAGGAATATAATCTTTTTATGTCCATTTCTGAGGATGTTGTTGACGAGGAGGTCAAAGTTTCTCCTATGGAAGAGCTACCCCAACCAGATGATCCTACTCTTCCCTCTGATCCACTAGAAGTTGAACCGCTAATTTCCCTGCACGCCCTCATTGGCTTCTCCACTCCCCAAACCCTCAAGCTAATTGGATACATTAAGCATAGGAAATCCATAATCCTAATTGATAGTGGTAGCACCCGCAATTTTGTTCACCATCGTATTTCCCAAGAAATCAATTGCTATATCCGTGCACTCAACAATTTTAAAATCATGATTTCCAATGGTGATTCCATGAAATGTGGCAGGCACTGTGAAAATGTGCGCCTACAAATTGGTTGGTACCACATGAAATCTCATATGTTTGCTATCAACATGGGCGGTTGTGATGTTGTGCTTGGTGTTGAATGGTTACGCACTCTCGGCCCATCCTCATGGATTTTAAGGACCTAACCATGCAATTCTAACAGGAGGGATAGCAGTATAAGTTATAAGGAATCACAACAGGCTCACCTGAGATAATCAATTCCCACCAAATGGAAAATCTACTCAAAAAACGTCATTCTGGAATTATTTCCCAAATCCATTCCATTCACGTCGTTGAGACTCCTTTTGTGCACCTTGACCTCCAATCTATATTATCTAAACACCAAGCTATTTTTAACACTCCCCATGGATTTCCCCCTTCTCATGGTGTCCATGATCATTCCATTCCTCTAGTCCTAGGCAGTCTTCCTCCCAATGTTCACCTATATTTTCATCCCTTTGCCCAAAAAAATGAAATTGAGAAAATTGTTCAAGAATTGCTAGAAGCAGGTGTTATTTGTCCTAGTACCAACCCCAATTTTTCTCCAGTAGTCATTTTACTCAATAAAGAAGGAACTTGGCACGTGAGTCTTGATTTTTGTGCCCTCAACAAATTCACAATCAAAGACAAATTTCTCATTCTTGTCATTGGTGGCGTTTTGGATGAATTGAGTGGTTCTCAATACTTTACCAAACTTGATATTTTTTCTGGATACCACCAGATACAAATGAAAGACATCCTCAAGACTGCTTTTAGAACTCATGAGGGTCACTATGAGTTCTTGGTCATGTCATTTGGCCTGTGTAATGCTCCCTCCAATTTTCAAAGTCTCATGAATCATGTCTTCCATCCTTTCCTTCGTCATTTTGTCTTAGTTTTATTTGATGATATTCTCATCTATAGTAAAACTTGGTAATCCCATCTCACCCATGTGGATCAAGTTCTCGATCTCCTATCTAAGCACAAACTTTTTCTCAAACACTCTAAATGTTCTTTTGGTGCCTCTAAAGTGGAATACCTAGGTCATATTGTCAAAAAGGATGGTGTACGGGTGGATCCTAAGAAAATTGAAGCTATGAAGGATTGGCCCCACCCTAAAACTCTTAAAAGATTGTGTGGTTTCCTGGGTTTAATGGGATATTATCGCAAGTTTTTTCATAATTATGGAAAAATTGCGGCTCCTCTCACTACTCTCATTAAAAATAATGTTTTTAGTTGGACTTCAACAATTGATAAATCCTTCCAAGCCTTGAAATATGTTATGTGCACAACTCTTGTCCTGGCACAACCAGAATTCACCAAGAATTTTTTCCTAGAATGTGATATGGAAATGAATTGGGGCAGTCCTCATGCAATATGGTCGTTGCTTGGCTTTCACTAGCAAACAACTATCAAAGCGACATTTGGACCAACCCACATATGAAGAGGAAATGTTGGTTATTTTGAATGCAGTGGATCTTTGGCGTTTGTATCTATTGGGGCAACACTTCCAAATTAAAACTAATCATCGTAGCCCCAAGTATTTTTCGGAGCAAAGAATTTCCTCCTCGGAGCAACAAAAATGGGTGACCAAGTTGTTTGGATATAATTATGAGATCATCTACAAGAAGGGAAAAGAAAATGTGGTTGTTGATGCTCTTTCAAGCAAATATGAAGATGAAGGGTCCCTCTTTTCCCTCTCATTAATTGTAACAGACTGGCTTCAGTTTGTTCAACAAGAATGGTTGCAAAACCCCAAACTTTCTAGCCTGATCCAAAAATTGAAACACGATCCTCAAGCTTCTCCAAGGTACTCTTGGCACAATGAAGAGCTTTGCTATAAAGGTCGCATTTATTTAAGAAAACAGTCGAACCCTAAATCCATGGTGCTCTCTAATTTTCATGCTTCACCCGTAGTTGAGCATTCAAGGTTTACCAAAACCTATGAATGGGTCAAATGTTCTTTTTTCAAGGACGGTATGAAATAGGACATCTGCACCTTTGTGGTTGAGTGTGATACATCTCAACGCAATAAGGGAAAAACGGTCAAAGCTCCAAGCACACTGCAACCGCTCTTTATTCCACATGTTATTTGGAGGGATATTTCTATGGATTCCATTATTGGCTTACCTAAATCGAGCAATAAGGTCAGTCATCATGCAATAAGGTAACAATAAGATCTTCAAAACCCGTTCGCTACATCCACAGTGGCTCAAATCTTTATGGATAATATATTCAAACTCCATGGCATACCTCATTCTATTGTCTCTGACCGAGATATAACTTTCACCAACAATTTTTGGCAAGAATTGTTCAGGCTCTAAGGAACCCAATTGCATCTCATCACCGCCTATCCTCCCTAGATTGATTGAAAAAGTGAAGTTGTCAACAAGTATTTGGAAACATATTTGCAATGTTTTTCATCTGACAAACAAAATCAGTGGGCTCAGTGGTTACCCCTACTTGAATGGTGGTACAACACATCTTACCATACAGCCACTCCCATGACTCCTTTTGAAGCAATATATGGTAAAAATCCATTTTCGGTTCTCTCCTACATGTTAGGTGTCTCCAAGGTTCTAGAGATTGACAACAATCTTATATTTCGAGCGGCCATTCTCTGTACCCTCAAAGAAAATTTGGTCATGGTCGACAATCGCAAGAAGCAACAAGCAGATCAGGGTCGTTCTAAATGTCAATTCGCTGAAGGGGACCAAGTGTTTCTTCCTCTACAACCTTATAATAAGACTTCACTCAAAGCTGAACATTGTCAAAAACTTGCACCCAAATTTTATGGCCCTTATATCATTCTTAAGTGAGTGTGGCTCGTGGCCTACCAATTATCTTTGCCCAGTCATAGCTATAGATTTTATGAGGTCCTATGAGGATTCCATCTAAGGTCTGTCCTTGAACTTAGTATGGCTCTAAGTTTCAACTGTGTGGCTTTATTTTCTTGTTTTTTTTAGGACAACAAACAGTCACCAAACTTTATGCTCAATATTTGATGGTTAAGTGCTCTTTTAAGGTTCCCTTGCAAGTGTTTTCTTTACTCAATGTTAGCACATGAAATATACATTAAAACAAATAACACTACCTCTAGATATTGAAATTTAAAATTCTAATCTACACTTCTAAGCTTGCATAAATTTGACACATAGATTTTTGGTCAACATGACCCTGGAAAAACCCCCCCATGGGGAAAACCAGTTTGGAGAAGATATATATAGAAGGCCTCAAAGAAAAATGTACAACACAGGAAACATATACAAGTGAACCTGGTACAATAGAAACCACTCTCTGGTGCCTTGGATTTCCTCGAAGACTTTCCCACAAGCCTTGTGAAGTAAGGCGCCCCTTGCCTTGGTGAGCATTTCTTCCTCTTGCTTGCTTTGTCTTTATCTGAATCCTTTGATTTTCCTTTGCTCTTTCTTGCCTCTGAACTTTCCTTGTCTTTGTCCTTTCCTTTGAATTAGCCTCCCTCTCAACAAAAAAACCTCCTCCAAGTGATGGTGCGCCCCTCCTCTCAAGTACGCCCCTCACACATGCAAAAACCCAAATGAAGCACCCTCCTTCCCACTTGCGGCCTCTACTCAAAAGAATGTGCCTAAGTGGATAAATGAATACCCTCCATAATATAGAGCTTTCTCCATGGCTATATGTGCCCTCGTCTGCTACTTCAAACGAAAGGACAAAGACAAGGCAAGTTCAGAGGCAAGCAAGAGCAAAGGAAAAGAAAAGGATCAAGATAAAGACAAAGCAAGCAAGAGGAAGAAAGGCTCACCAAGGAAACAATACCTAAGAGTGAAAACACTTATCTAGGAAGGGATGATAATCACCAAGGTGAAACAAGGAAAAATGCACAAATTTAGAGCATCATGATCCATTATCCGACTCAATCGCTTGATCACTACTTTCATGACAAGCACATAAGGCATCAACACTTAATATGAAGTATCAAAACAAGCTACCTCATGTGGGTCAAGCACCATAGTCACAAGTGAGAGTGAGTTGAGCAATATGTGGCAAGCATCATTGGTCATCTTCCTATGGAGAACCATGAATGCCATATGTGGAGTTGTTGTTTATAATGCGGATCATAGGAGAAAAAATATCCTCTAGTTACCCCTAGATGTGAGGGGGTAACAGGTCATACAACCAAAGGAATAAAACATGATAAAACCCCATCAAACCTTATGTGAAGGATTGATCATCAAAGATGTATGTAATACCCCCCACTCTAACTCCAACTTAAGAAAAAGTATATCAACAAGGGTACTAACATCATCAAACACATTCCACCTAGTTGATGTCTAGCAAATGTTACAATGTGTTAGCACTCTGTAATTCCTAGAGGTTGTCAATGGTAGAAGAAATTGACAGAGGTAAATTATCAAAACCACTTTTGAAACTGAGATCTAGCCCTGCTAGTTTCAGAGAGGGATCTCTCTGTATGATTTAAATTTTTTTACGTTTTAGATATTAGGCTAGTTAAGAAGATCTGAATTTGTTTGTTTGTTTATAAAAGTTGGCTGAAGAATTGCATTAAACTTCCATTGGGCTATGGGGTCTGTATCAAAGATTAGAATCAGAGACATCTTTTATGAGTTTCTTGTTAATGGTTAAGCCATTATTATAGTTCTTTGCATTTCAATATATAAAAATAGCATAATGCAAGATCACTGAGAAATACACAATCACAAGAGACACAACATTTATCCTGGGAAACCCTCTAGGGGAAGAAAACCTAACAAAAATTCCTTATTATAGATAGCCAATACAATGCCAAGAGATAACTTACTCTAATTTAGAATATCCTCTCCCAAAAGATGCGCCACTCTCTCTCCTTCTTCTTCAACTACAGTTCTGAAACTTGTCTCTCAATGAGCAAGTGAGGTGTGTGTCTAAGTGAGGCGCTAACCTCCTTATTTATACAAAACAGGCACATGTGAAGTGTCTCTTCACTGGCAGGGCCGACTTCTCCAACTGGGTGGTTATAACCACCTTTATTATATTTCGGGGCCTCTTGATATATTCTGGGGCCGACTTCTTCTTTTGCCTTTTACAATTACATTATGACCAATCCACAAAAGGGGATTTGGTCCTTATACAATAGCCGACATGATCAATCCAAAATGGGGATTGATCCAATGAATTATATATCAAATAATAATAAGAATACACTTTGTAGTTACATTATTTTAACACTCCCCTTTAACAAGAAGGGTATTCTTCAACAACATCATGCGAGAGAGAGAGGACAACATCATCAACAACATCAAGTGGGTGAGAGGAAAACATCATCAATATCATCTTGGAACACTGACTGGTGTATCTATAAATCATCGGAAATTTTCTTCATCGGCATCATCGTCATTCTCAAAGGAATGCAATCATCATCTGCATCAATATGTATTAGTATAAAACTGATACATCATCATCATCATCATCGCATCACGAGGCTGGCTCATCATAATAATACTAGACTGGCTTTACGTCATGACTATCAAGCCGGAAGAACAGTTCTAGTGTCATCTCATAGTCTTGCTTTACGTCACAACAATAAAGATGGAAGCAAGATACTCGTCCTTCTTTACATCACAACAATCAAGCTAGAAGAAGGATACTAGACTGGCTTTACGTCAAAGCTATCTAGTCGGAAGCACAGTGCTAGTATCATCTCATTATCTTGCTTTACATCACAGTTGTCAAGCCGAAAGAAAGATTCTCATCCTGCTTTACGTCACAATCATCAGGTCAGAAGCATGATACTAGATTGGCTTTACATCATAGCTATCCATCCAGAAGCTCAATGCTAGTCTCATCACATCATCTTTCTTTACGTCACAACCATCAGGTCGAAAGAAAGGTACTCATCCTTCTTTACATCACAACCATCAGGTCGGAAGAAGGATACTAGACTGGCTTTACATCACATCTATCCAGTTGGAAGCATAGTACTAGTCACATCACATCATCTTGCTTTACGTCACAACGATTAGGTCAGAAGAAAGAGATGTCTCATCACAATGACTACTCCCCCTTTCGAGGAAGGTCCTTTCGGACTATACCAACCTTATCTCGAAAGTGCTCAAACTTTACACGAGATAGAGGCTTGGTCAACACATCAGCAACCTGTTCATCTGTGCTAATGTACTGGAGATTTAAGGCTCCTCTCTACACCATGTCACAGATGTAATGATATCAGATCTCTATGTTCTTCGACCTGTCGTGGAATACAGGATTCTCTGTCATCTTTATGCAGCTCTGATTTTCACATAGGATCATGGTTTCTTTCATCTCTAAGTCAAATAGGTCGTTCAACAAATTTCGAAGCCATATAGCTTCGCAGCTGGCAGAACATGCAACAATGTATTATGCTTCCACTGTACTGAGAGCAATACTAGATTGCTTCCTACTCTTCCATGAGATCATGGCTGATCCCAAACTGAAACAACATCCTGAAGTTCTTTTCCTGTCAGAAACACTTCCTTCCCAATCTGCATCAGTATATCCACTCAATGTGAAATCATGATCTCCATCATAGCCGAGACCACAATCTATTGTACCCTAAGGTACCTCATCACATGTTTTGCAACCACTAGGTGAACATGTCTGGGTTCTACCAGAAACTGACTCAAGTTGTTCACGACAAAACAAATGTATGGTTTGGTGTTCGTCAGGTACATCAGTGATCCAATAATATGTCTGTACAACGTGGCATCAATCAATTCTGACTAATTGTCGACCAATAGCTTCAGCTTCGCTTCCATGGGTGTATTCATGGACTTGCATTCCAACATGTCAAATCTCTTCAGGATTTCGACTGTATACTTCCCTTCGTTAATGAAGATCCTCTGAGGACTCTGCCATACCTCAAGACCTAATAAATAATGCATTAGGCCAAGATCTTTCATTTCAAATTCTGAGGCAAGTCTTTTCTTACATTCAGTGATGAGCTTTTCTTCTCCAGTTAAGAATAAGTCATCCACATATAGCAGTAATATTATTGGCTCATCATTCATGACCTTGAAGTAGAGGTTAGAGTTTTCTTTACTCTTGGTAAAGCCTAAGCTCATCAAGAAATTTTCTATATGGCCATACCGAGCTCTAGGAGCTTGCTTCAATCTGTATAAGGCTTTCTTCAATCTACAGACATGAGACTTCCTGTCTTCAACTTCAAATCCTTGACGTTGCTCTATATACACTTCCTCTTCGATGACACCATTTAGGAAAGCTATCTTTACGTCCATCTAGTGTATATTCCACTTCATCTTAGCTGCAAGAGCTATGATGGTTCTAATCGAAGTGTATATGGCTACAGGAGCGAATGTCTCTTCATAGTCAATGCCTTCCTTTTGGGAAAATCCACGAGTGAAAAATCTTGCTTTATACTTCTTAATACTTCCATTAGCAGCATGTTTTATTTTGAAGAGCCATTTGGAGGATACCACGTCTTTGCTCTTCGGTTTTGGAACTATTTCCCATACATCATTCTTTATTATGGATTGGTATTCCTCTATCATGGCATCTGCCCATTCTTTCATCTGAATGGATTATTCAAAGCAAGTAGGCTCCTTCTCTAGGAGGTCACACATCAAAGCCGTATAACTGGAGAATGGCTTTGGTCTTTTCACCTGTCTTGTGGTTCCTTGGGGAACATCGTACTTCTCTCCAACTTGAATAAGCTCTCTAGCCCAAGATGGCTTCCTTTTATGGAGTATCGTTATCTGAGGAGGTTCTTGGACTTCTGATGTATCATGGTATTCTAGAATTTCCTCATCAGGGGAAGTTACGACTTCCCTCACTAGTTCTGCGGCTCTGGGAACCTCCCTCATTGCAGTACTGGGGATTACGGGTTCCTCTTCATATACTTCATCAAGATGGCATATTCTATATTTCTTGAGCACTGCATATTCATCAAAGGTCACATCCCTGTTGATCTCAATGTACGGTGACCTAGTATATATATTGTGAAGGCCTTGGAGACCTCACAGTATCCCACAAATATTCCCTTCTTTCCTGAAGGTTCCAACTTGTTTCTCTTCTCTTTCAGTATATGAATAAATACTGGGCAGCCAAATATTTTGAGATGGATTACCTCTGGCTTCTTTTCGGTGAACATCTCTTCCAGGGTCTTGAGCCCAAGTGCATTATGTGACAATCGGTTATGCACATATACAATTTCCATTGCCGCTTCTTCCCATAAGCACATAGGAAGATCTTGATCATGGATCATAGTCTTCACAGCTTCCATTATCGTTCTGTTCTTTCGTTCAACTACACCATTTTGTTGGGGATTATAGGGAGTAGTGAGTTCCCTCTTGATCCCAACATATTTGCATAAGTTCACAAACTCTTTTGAGGTATATTCTCCTCCATTATATTACCTGAGTATCTTAATCTTTCTTTCAGAAAGGTTCTCTATCAAGGCTTTGAATTCCTTGAACTTGCTGAACACTTCATCTTTAGATTTCAAAAAATATATCTAGGTTTTACGAGAATAATCATCAATAAATGATACATAGTATACATACCCACTAATGGAGGATGATGGAATTAGGCCACATACATCTGAATGAATGAGCTCTAGGAATCCTTCTGCTTTGTTGTCCCTCTTCGGAAAAGGGTTCTTAATGTTCTTCCCTTGTGCACATCCATTGCATACACCTTCATGGTCAACCTTGAGTTCTGGTAAACCTCTGTCTGCTTTGCATATGTATGGTAGTGCCTTGTAGTTGATGTGAGATAATATTGTATGCCAAAGTTCACATGAGTTTTCAATGGCGTGGGTCATGGCAGCCTCTGAGTGACCCTTTAGTTTATACAAGCCATTTTCTTCACTTCCAATGATGATTGCTTCATTTAAGGTTTCTCCTTTAGCCCACATAAGAACTTCTCCATCTATAAAGGAAAATATGAAGCCTTTATTTTCTAAAGATGAAATGAAGAGTAGGTTCTTAGTCAAACCTGGTACATATAGTACGTCCTTCATCTTCAATGAATTCCCTAAATTCAATTTGTGGTTTGATTCTCCCACTCCCTTGATGGAATATTGGTAATCATCTCCAAGTGTCACTTTCTGAGAAAAC
>ML811130.1:58566-70695 GCA_009831015.1 Picea engelmannii | reverse complement strand
TCTCCAAGTGTCACTTTCTGAGAAAACTTATTTTCTGAGATACAAGAGAGAATGTTTCTTTGTCCCGTCATGTGCTTGGATGCACCACTATCAATGAGCCAAGTGTCCTCTCCAGGTGTTACAGATCCTGAGAGGGATGAGATTAAGAAATGGTCTTTGATCTGCTCTCTTATCATCTTTGCAGGTGGCTCTTCATCTTCGACTACATGGGCATGGTACCTCTTATGTTTTCTCTTGTATTCTTCTCGTCTGGCTGGACAAAACTTCGGAGTATATCCCATCTTGTTACAATGATAGCATTGTACATATGAGTAGTCTCTTTCCTTTCGTTGTCCTTTCTTCTGAAATCTCCTTGGATGAGATTCTTTATGATTGAATTTGTTTGACTGTTGAGGCTCTTTATGAGTCTCCTTTTGGAAGTAGGGTTTCTTCCTTCCTCCTTTGGTGTGAGTAGCTAGGGCTTGATAATCATCTCTTTCTAGTAACGCTTCACGATTCGCTACTCTTGTTTCTTCTTGGATGCATTCTTCCCATAGACTATCAAACTTCAGTTTCTACGTTCTGGCACATATCGTTTGGATGAATGCATCCCAAGGTCTTGTGAGAACATTTAGGGACGTCATTATGAGTTTGTATTCGTCTATGGTATCTCCAATTGCTTCTAACTGTTCTTTGAATTATGAGAGTCTGGAGAAATATTCCTGAATTGTTTCTCCTTTCTGCATCCTTGTATTCTTCAGTTGAGTTCTTAGATTCATCTTCCGGTTTAAGTTCTTTCCTTCATACAGTCTAGTCAAGGCATCAAACATTTCTTTTGGAGTCTTCTTAGATGACACATAAGGAATCAGGTGGTCTTTGATTGAATCTGCAATGATTCTTTTGGCCCTGATTGTGTCCTTTTGATGCTTGGCTTTTTCTACAGCATCGTCGGGTTCCAGAATTTTTCCTTTGACGAATTTTTCTAGGTCATTCTCTTCAAGAACGAGTCCAATCCTATACTTCCAGGCATAGAAGTTTTCCACACCTTCCAGCTTGTCAACAAGCTTAGTGCTTGCATACATCTTTTACCTAGAGCTAGGAAAATGACCGAAAAATGAAAGTGCTCAAAATCAAAATCTGAACTTACCAAGAGGTATGCTTGGTTGAGGCGAGTAGCCTAGTGTGTTTGGATCTGAGAAAATCCAACTTTTGCTCCTCCAAACTTGATCTGCGGATTTATGGACTGGTGCTTCTGGCTTTCTGGTACCTCTGGTACTTCTGGTACACTGGTTTTCCGGTACTTCTGATACTTTGTGAAACTAGGGTTTCACTTTTCGGGAGATCCAGCCACCAAAAAGGTGCACTGAGAGTGCCAAAGTAATCCTTGGGGGAGCGTGCACTTTTCTAGATGGTTTTAGGGCTGAAAAGATTCACCATCAAAAAGACCTAATTTTCATGTACGACAACACTGACGTTTTTCACTCTTGTGAAAGATGCTCTCTTCATCTTGGCTCTGAAACTATGTTAATGTTTAAGCCATTATTATAGTTCTTTGCATTTCAATAGATAACAATAGAATAATGAAAGATCACTGAGAAATACACAATTACAAGAGACACAACATTTATCCTAGGAAACCCTCTAGGGGAAGAAAACCCAACAAAACTTCCTTATTATAGATAGCCAATACAATGCCAAGAGATAAATTAAACTAATGCAGAAGATCCTCTCCCAAAAGATGCACCACTCTCTCTCCTTCTTCTTCAACTACAGTTCTGACACTTGTCTCTCAATGAGCAAGTGAGGTGTGTGTGTCTAAGTGAGGCGCTAGCCTCCTTATTTATGCAAAATTGGCACGTGTGAAGTGTCTCTTCACTGGCAGGGCCGACTTCTCCAACTGGGTGGTTATAACCACCTTTATTATATTTCAGGGCCTCTTGATATATTCTGGGGCCGACTTCTTCTTTTGCCTTTTACAATTACATTATGACCAATCCACAAAACGGGATTTGGTCCTTATACAATAGCCGACATGATCAATCCACAATGGGGATTGATCCAATGAATAATATATCAAATAATAATAAGAATACACTTTGCAGTTACATTATTTTAACATTTCCTTCACAGTGCAAGGTAGTGATATCGTTGGATATATTAAGCTTAAATGAGGTGAAAAAGACAGAAAAAGATGTGAGAGTCCGCTGAGCAAAGAAGCAATCAAGAATTTATTTACTTAACTTCAGATGAAGAACATATATATCATCAAAAGACCAGAAACAGATTGCATCAGAAAAAATTTGTTCGTTAACTTCCTTTTAATGATTAGAGAATGAAAACATAATGATCACAGTGAAAAGTAAAACATTTAACAAAGAAATATGAACATCACCAATCGATCAAATGCAAGAATCCTGTGAATAGCCTTTTTATTACTGGTTGATCCTTTTGAAAAGATTACACAAATAGCTCATTGGGTGCAAAAATCAACCCTCAATACTTAGAAGTGAGAAGTATTTATACAATAGTTACATCTGATCTTGTCATTAATGACTAGGATATTGTGGAGAAAAAATCTAACTAACTAGATTACAAATTACAAAATAATAGGAATGTTGCTAATCTATTTGAATCCTTGGTGTTGATTCTAGGGAAAGTAGTTGGTGATTCATCGCTTTGACTTGAATGTCTTCTTTATGCTGACTCGAAAATCCACATCACCTTTACTCAAGTAAAGAACACATGTCTTCCCATCTCTTTTGACTAGGGATGGAAACCTTGAGTAACTTTCTGTATATTTTGTCCATTTCATTGTACTTGGCAAAAGTAGGCTTTGTAATAAAGATATATTTTATCTCATGTTGGATGCTCAGGTCCAACTGTAATGTTTTTAAGAAATCCTTGCCAATAGTGCTTCCTTGTATACCTGCAAATTTAGAACCATCCTTTACCACTATGATGATATTCTTCTTCCGAATCTTCAGTGGCTGGACGTTTCAGTTGTTTCCTCAGATATGCTATGTCAACATTTTTCTTCTTCAGTAGTTCCACGACTACTTTGACATTGGATGGGTCATAACCGATCTTCAGTACCATCTCCTCTAGGAATTTTATTGTATTATCCTTGGCCAAGGAGGATATATTTTCCAGCTTCAACTGAGATTGGACATTATTTAGAGACACCTGCAATTTTGCAGCAACCAATGATGTATTTGTCAAAGTGGAGAAGATCAAATCCCCTGTTTTCCTATGCATGTCCATTTGATCTGCTGGATGAACCTCTTTCACATCAAACTCAAATGATGCTTTCTTATAATCAGAAGTTGTCTTGGGATGAGGGGCCTGTAAGAATGCAATGTGCATCCTTCCCTTCTCTGTGTCGAATGCAAACAATAATATGTGCTGAGTTGTGGATGTTTGCTTCCAGAACTGGGCATATGTGCTATTGTTCAGAAGTTCATTCTTCTTCTTGATTATCTTGTATTTATCAAAAATGCATGTTCCTGTTTAATGATAAGTTTAGAATCACCTCTTACAAAAATTCTTCTGGCACCAAGCTTTTTCAACAATTTCAGGCCAAGCATCAATGCTTCATACTCATCTATGTTATTGGTGCACTGGAAATTTAATTTATAAGAATGGATTTCTGAAAATATTTCTTTTGGATTATGTACCCAAACCCAAGCTCCAGATCCTTCTTTACTGACAACTCCATCAAAATCTAAAGTCCAGAGAGGTTATGTTGGTTCATCAGTTGGTATTTTCATTTTTTTATCTTCTTCAGGGGTTGCTTTACTTTCCTCCAGGTTCTACACATCGTCTTCAAATTGTGCAATTTGGTTATCTGTGTCACCATCATTATATAAAATGAAGGAGTCCAGATCAAAATGAAGAGAGTATAAAGTATAGTTATGTGGTTTCTCTTGACTGCTGACCATGTATTTCATCATAGTCTCTCTGTACAATCTCCTTTGTTGACCAAATACAAGAATGGTGGCATAAGACATGTCTAGTTGTAAGGTGCCCTTTAACTTGGCCCCCCATGATCGAGATAATAACATGCCATATTTTGGAGGAATATCTGCAACAACAATATCCATCACCATGCTTTTGGCTTGGATTTGTGCCAAGGTAATACACGAGTCTTTGATCAGCCCTATGCACTTAGATTTTCTTGAATCAAAGGAGTATAATTCCTTGTAATGCTTGGTAATATCAAGCCCTAATTTCTCCATCACATCCTTGGGCATGAGATTGTGAGAAGCGCAATAATCCAACATGGCATTATGTAATGTCTTATCATGAATATTTAAACTAATGTAGAAAGGAGGAACATAATCATTTTCAATTTGTCCCTCAACCTCAGGACCAAACAACAACTCTGGTTGATCATCAACAACGTTGACAGTGTCTGTACCTACTCCTTGTTCTATGTTAAAGGCTTTGATCACTTGAGATATGTAAGAATTCTTTCTCAACAGTTCTGACAGAGGAATAAGTATTTTTAGTTTGGCCAATTCACTTTCCAAGATGAATGTGGTAGGAGTTCTGCTTTGACTCTAAAAATCTGATTTATCAGCTACATTCTTTTGTGCAGTAGTACTAGGCTAACTTGTAGATGCAACATCAGTTTGAGATGTTCTTGGTATGTAGTCAAGAAATGTTTTGGTAGGAGCCTCTGAGTTTTTCTTTTCAGGAACTTTCTTAGGAATATTATCAGAGGTTTTCTTAGTTTCAGAAGATTTCTTAGTTGGGTTTTCATTAGAATTTTTACTCCTCAAGTTGTATTTTCTGTGGACTTCCATTATTGCATTTTCGAAGGCTTGTTGTTTTGACTCTTCCTCATCTACTTTTGTTTGTGAAAGGAGAAAAAGTTCTTGTTCTTCTTGAGTGAGAAAAATGGAATCATTGTCATTAACCCCCATAAGATTTATGTGAATGTCATCTAATCCTTCAATTATATCTTCCCCTTCATCATCGTAGTTTTCTTGAAGAGGTGGCCTAATATGTTGATCAAGAACCCTCTGTTCCCTTTGGTCTCTAGGTTCTCTTTGTCTGATCTGAGGACGATTCCTTCTAAAATTGGGATTTCGAATCTGAGGGTCAGCCTGATTTTCTCTAGGCGGGTTTCTATCACCGATTTCTAGTCTTATCATCATTCTCTCCATGGTTCTGACTAAAGAATCAATTTTGGCATCTGAAGTAGAAGTGGAAGGTTCTTCTTTAATTGTAAATCTCATTTTATTTCTTTGTTTGGCTCTCCTAGCCAGCAGATTTTCTTCAACACTTACAACACTCTTCTGCATATCTTCTAGAGTGGCAGAATTTCTTTCTCTCAATTGGTAGGACATATCAGGATCAAAACCATCGAGGAACTTGATCAAGGCTAGGCCTTGAGGAGGTTTGATGTCAGCAGGAATTTCATTATAGATATTCTTAAAATGAGTTCAATAGTCCTGTACAATTTCCCCTTGGTTTCTTCTGATATTTTCATATTCAGATAAAATTTGGAGAGGGTTTTTCTTTTCCTCCCATCTATTGAGAAAGGTTTGGTGAAAAGAAACAATATCAACAATGTTATCAACAGGTAATGCTTTAAACCATTTCTTAACCTCTCCAGTTGAAATTTGTTCAAAGAGTCTCACTTGAACATCTACCTCATCAACTTCTGGTAAATCGAAGAAATCATTCATTTTATCCATGTGTTGTTGTGCATTAAGGGCTCCAGTACTATCAAACTGAGGAATCCTAGTTTGATAGTCCCGAGGCATATTATGTAAGGGAGCAGCTAACACCATGGGAGAATATCTCGCTACCATGATTGGTGGAGGAGGATGGATGACAACTTGTACGATTGGTGGAGAAGTGACAGAAGATGTGGAGGAAGCAGGGCTAGGAGGTATAGACTGAGATGCTTGAGGATTGACAGAAGTTGCAGCAATAGAAATGGAAGAAAGCTCGACAAACTATTGGAAATCGGATTTATACAAGGCTTGGTCAATATTTGATGCTAGATCTTGTAGTTTGTCAAACTCTTGAAGGATTCGTTGATCAAAATCTGTTCCAGGAGAGAGTCTTTCAGGGGTTCTAGGTTGGAGGATGGTTTTATCTAGAACTATTTCATTTACGAAGCTATCATATTTGGTTCTGAAAAGGATCTGCTCAAAAGGTAGGTCAAACTCGATGTCCTATATTGTGACAAGATTCTCTGGAAGAGAAGTGTCCCTATGAAGAGGAATGTTACTCCCTTGACCTTATACTATGTTTCTTTTTCTGATTATTTTTTCTGGATTATCTACTATTGTTACAGGTTTTGGATCAGGGTGAGATCTGGTGTGAATTCGTTTTGGAGCCAGAACCTAAAACTTTGAGAAGTGTAATTTAATATATACAAATTTCAACAACCTTTGAACATTTATCTCTTGAAAGTTATATCTTTGATTGTTCGAAATTTATCTCTTGAAATTTTCCAAGTTGGAAAATTTGTTCGAATCCCCAGTATGGTCACCACTAGAAACTTTATTTCCAAACAATAAAAGATCTAACTTTCAAGAGATAAATATTCATAGGTTGTTGAAATTTGTACATATTAAATTAGACTTCTTAAAGTTTAAAGTTCTGGCTCCAAAACGAATTCACACTAGATCTCACCTTGATCCAGAACCTGTAACAATAGTAGATAATCCAGAAAAATTAATCAGAAAAAGAAACACAGTAGAAGGTCAAGGGAGTAGCAATCCTCTTCATAGGGCCACTTCTCTTCCAGAGAAGCATGTCAAAATCCAGGACATTGAGTTTGACCTACCTTTTGAGTAGAGCCTTTTCATAACCAAATCTGATAGCTTCGTGAATGAAATAGTTCTAGATCAAACCATCCTCCAACCTAGAACCCTTGAAAGACTCTTTCCTGGAACAGATTTTGATCAACGGATCCTTCAAGAGTTTGAGAAACTACAAGATCTAGCATCAAATCTTGACCAAGCCTTATATAAATCCCATTTCCAACAGTCCGTCGAGCTTTCTATCATTTCTATTGTTGCAGCTTCTGTCAATCCTCAAGCATCTCAGTCTATACCTCCTAGCCCTACTTCCTCCACATCTTCTATCACTTCTCCACCAATCGTACAAGTTTTCATCCAGCCTCCTCCACCAATCATGGCAGCGAGATATTCTCCTCTGGTGTTAGTTTCTCCCTTGCATAACATGCCCCAGGACTATCAAACCAGGATTCCTCAGTTAGATGGTACTAGAGCCCTTAATGCACAACAACACATGGATAAAATGAATGATTTCTTCGATTTACAAGAAGTTGATGAGGCAAATGTTCAAATGAGACTCTTTGCACAAATTTTAACTGGTGAGGTTAAGAAATGGTTTAAATCATTACCTGCTGCTAGCATTGTTGATGTTGTTTCTTTTCACCAAACCTTTCTCAATAGATGGGAGATAAAGAAAAACCCTCTCCAAATTTTATTTGAATATGAAAATATCAGAAGAAACCAAGGGGAAACTATACAGGACTATTGCACTCGTTTTAATAATATCTATAATGTAATTCCTGTTGACATAAAACCTCCTGAAGGCCTAGCCTTGATCAAGTTCCCCGATGGTTTTGATCCTGATATGTCCTACCAATTGAGAGAAAGAAACTCTACCACTCTGGAAGATATGTCGAAGAGTGTTGTAAGTGTTGAAGCAAATCTGCTGGCTAGGAGAGCCAGACAAAGAACTGAAAGGAGATTTACAATTAAAGAAGAACCTTCCACTTCTAATTCAGATGCCAAAATTGATTCTTTAGTCAGAACCATGGAGAGAATGATGGAAAGACTAGAAATCGGTGACATAAACCCGCCTAGAGAAAATCAACCTAGCCCTTAGATTCGAAATCCCAATTTCAGAAGGAATCCTCATTAGATCAGACAAAGAGAACATAGAGACCAAAGGGAAAAGATGGGTCTTGATCAACAGATTAGGCCACCTCTTCAAGAAAACTATGTTGATGAAGGGGAAGAGATAATTGAAGGATTAGATGACATTCACATAAATCTTATGGGGGTTAATGACAATGATTCCATTTTTCTCACTCAGGAAGAACATGAACTTTTTTTCCTTTCACAAACAGAAGTAGATGAGGAAGAGTCAGAACAACAAGCCTTCAAAAATGCAATAAAGTAAGTCCACATACAATACAACTTAAGGAGTAAAAAGTCTAATGAAAACCCAACTAAGAAAGCTTCTGAAACTGAGAAAACCTATGATATTGTTCCTAAGAAAGTTCCTGAAAAGAAAAACTTAGAGGCTCCTACCAAAAAGTTGTCTGAATCCATACCAAGAATACCTCAAATTGAGGTTGCATCTACAAGTCATCCTATTACTACTGCACAAAAGAATGTGGCTAATAAATCACATTTTCAGAGTCAAAGAAGAACTCCTACCACATTCAACCTGGAAAGTGAATTGGACAAACTAAAAATACCTATTCCTCTGTTAGAACCGATGAACAAGAATGCTTACAGATCTCAAGTGATCAAAGCCTTGAACAAAGAGCTAGGAGTAGGTACAGACATTGTCAACGTTGTTGATGATCAGCCAGAGATATTTTTTGGTCCTGAGGTTGAGGGACAAACTGACAATGGTTTTGTTCCTCCTTTCTACATCAGTTTAAATATTCATGATAAGACATTACACAATTCCATGATAGATTCTAGCGCTTCTCACAATATTATGCCCAAGTTTGTGATGGATAAATTAGGGTTTGATATTATCAGGCCTTACAAGGACTTATACTCCTTCGATTCAAGCAAAGTTAATTGCATAGGGCTGATCAAAGACTTGTGTATTAACTTGGCACAAATCCAAGCCAAAAGCATGGTGATGGATATTGTTGTTGCAGATATTCCTCCAAAATATGGCATGTTATTATCTCGATCATGGGGGGCCATGTTAAAGGGAACCTTACAGTTGTACATGTATTATTCCACCATTCTTATATTTGGTCAACAAAGGAGATTGTATAGAGAGACTCTGATGAAATACATGGTTAGTAGTCAAGAGAAACCACATAACTATCCTTTATACTCTGTTCATTCTGATCTGGACTCCTTCATTTTATATAATGATGGTCACACGGATAGCCAAATTGCACAATTGGAAGATGATGTGTATAACCTGGAGGAAAGTAAAGCAACCCCCGAGGAAGATAAAACAGTGACAATACCAACTGATGAACCAACAGAACCTCTCTGGAGTTTGGATTTTGATGGAGTTGTCAGTAAAGAAGGATCTGGAGCTGGGGTTTGGGTACGTAATCCAAAAGAAAGATTTTCAGAAAGTCATTCTTATAAATTAAATTTCCAGTGCACCAATAACATAGCTGAGTATGAAGCATTGATGCTTGGCCTGAAATTTTTGAAAAATATTGGTGCCAGAAGAATTTCTGTAAGAGGTGATTTTGAACTTATCATTAAACAAGATCAAGCATTTTTGACAAATACAAGATGATCAAGAAGAATAATGAACTTCTGAACAGTAGTACATATGCCCAGTTCTGGAAGCAGACATCCACATCTCAACACAGATTATTGTCTACATTTGACACAGAGAAGGGAAGGATACACATGGCATTCTTACAGGCCCCTCATCCCAAGACAAATTCTGATTATAAGAAAGCATCATTTGAGTTTTATGTGAAAGAGGTTCATCTAGTAGATCAAATGGACATGCATAGGAAAACAGGGGAGATGATCTTCTCCACTTTGACAAATACATCATTGACTACTGCAAAATTGCAAGTGTCTCTAAATAATGTCCAATCTCAGTTGAAGTTGAAAAAGATATCCTCTCTGGACAAGGATAATAAAATCAAATCCCTAGAGGAGATGGTACTGAATATCGGTTATGACCCATCCAATGTCAAAGCAGTTGAGGAACTACTGAAGAAAAAAAATGCTAACATAGCAGCTCTGAGGAAACAATTGAAAATTCCAGCCACTGAAGATTCACAAGTAGAAGATCATCACAGTGGCAAATGATGGTTCTAAATTTGCAGGCATACAAGGAAGCGCTACTGGAAAGGATTTCTTAGAAACATTACAGTTGGACCTGAGCATCAAACATAAGATAAAATATATCTTTATTACAAAGCCTACTTTTGTTAAGTACACTGAGATGGACGAAATATACAGAAAGTTACTCAAGGTTTCCATCCCCAGTCAAAAGAGATGGGAAGACCTGTGTTCTTTACTTGAGTAAAGGTGATGTGGATTTTCGAGTCATCATAAAGAAGACAGTCAAGTCAAATCGATGAATCACCAACTACATCCCCCATAATCAGCACCAAGGATTCAAATAGATTAGCAACATTTCTATTATTCTGTAATTTGTAATCTAGTTAGTTAGATTTTTTTCTCCACAATATCCTAGTCATTAATGACAAGATCATATGTAACTATTGTATAAATACTTTTCACTTTGAAGTATTGAGGGTTGATTTTTGCGCCCAATGAGCTATTTGTGTAATCTTTTCAAAAGGATCGACCAGTAATAAAAAGGCTATTCACAGGATTCTTGTGTTTGACCGATTGGTGATGTTCATCTTTCTTTGTTAAATGTCTTACTTTTCTCTGTGATCATTATGTTTTCATTTTATAATCATTAAAAGGAAGTTAACGAATATAATTTGTTTGATGCACTCTGTTTCTGGTCTTTTGATGGTATATATGTTCTTCATCTGAAGTTAAGTAAATAAATTCTTGATTTCTTCTTTGCTCAGCGGACTCTCACATCTTTTTCTGTATTTTCCACCTCATTTAAGCTTAATAGATCCAACGATCTCACTACCTTTCCCTATGAAGGAACCTCATAAAAGTTGTCTCTGATTCTAATATTTAATACAGACCCCATAGCCCAATGGAAGTTTAATGCAATTCTTCAGCCAACTTTTATAAACAAACAAACCAACTCAGATCTTCTTAACTAGCCTAATATCTAAAACCTAAACAAATTTAAATCATACAGAGAGATCCCTCTCTAAAACTGGCAGGGATAGATCCCAGTTTCAAAAGTGGTTTTGATAAGTTACTGTTAGAATATAGAATATTTTTCTTGTTTTACCATTGACGATACCCTCGTCACCCAACCATAGGCTGAAGCCACCCTTCGAGCACCTTGGACTTGACAGAGAAGAGAATCCTGGTATAAATCCAATAGCCAAGAGAGGCTAATGCACCAAGCAAGAATAGAAACCAAGTTGATCAGATAATCCCACCCAGAAGCTAGCGCACACTTTCTCAGAAACTTGCGCACAAACTGCCACTGTGCTGCGCAGATCCAGTTCTCTCTGCAACTGCTGAGATGTGTATAATGAGAACTGGCGCCCTGTATTTATAGTTGTTTGGGCAGGCTTACTGGGGCTGACTTCTCCTCCTGGGTACTAATAAATTCATATTAAATGTATTTCTACAGCCGACAACTTGTCTAGGGTTTCCTTCACTTTTTTGCTTCCTTCCAAAATATTCTAATCTCGTCATAGGTCACAATAGAGTTTCATACCTCCCGAAGCTACCATAATATTAACACTCCCTCCTAGCTAGGGAGGTATGGTCTTGAGCACAAACATACCATTCAACTGGTAGTATCACGAGCATCGTCATTATTATCCAACTGGATAATCTCCTATGACATCTGGTACAATATCAACTGATAGAACACAACTGTGTCTATCCACGGTAGTACACAACTACTCAAACCGTGACACATAGTCACAACCAGTGGAACATATCCACCACAGTAGTATATCTCTACTGTTTGGAGACAGGCTGTCTCCATAACAATCATCTGATGACAAAATGCACAGAAAATATTGTTAAGAATAAACTGAATCATCTGGGCCAATCTTTCACTCACATCTGTGATATCTGAAATAATATCTGCCCTCAGTATAGAGCATCAACAATGGGCTATCTTCCGTATTCTTCTCAAACAAGGAAGAATGATTGTTTCTGATTTCTGAGCCTAGACCATTCCTCACCCTGGGCCATTCTTCCTACACTAATCAAAGTGCACCCTGGAGAGAATGTATAAACCCTAAGGAATGTCTGAGTCTGGACCATTCCCCACCCTGGGCCATTCCTCCTACACTAATCAAAGTGC
>ML811130.1:44227-58086 GCA_009831015.1 Picea engelmannii | reverse complement strand
GCCATTCCTCCTACACTAATCAAAGTGAACCCTGGAGAGAATGTATAACCCCTAAGGAATGTCTGAGTCTGGACCATTCCCCACCCTGGGCCATTCCTCCTACACTAATCAAAGTGCACCCTATAGAGAATGTAAAACCCTAAGGAATGTCTGTCCCTGATTGCTGAGCCTAGACCATTCCCCACCCTGGGCCATTCCTCCTACACTAATCAAAGTGCACCCTGGAGAGAATGTATAACCCTAAGGAATGATTGTCCAGACCATTTCCTCTGTTAACCACAAGAGGAAAAGATTGTCCTGTATCAACCTCCAAAACGGACCATTCCTCGTGTTAACCACAATGAGAAATCGTTGTCCGGCGAGGCGGGCCAATCTTCTCGAGTAACCCTCAAGAAGAGAGACTGCCCTAGACCACTCCCCATGTTAACCACAATGGGAATTCGTTGTCTATGATACATCAACAATCAGACTACTTCCCATGTTAACCACAATGGGAAGTCACTGTCCATCAGAAATATTAATCCACTTTCTGAACATAAAAGAATCTATCCAATTTGGACTATTTTTCAAATAATTATAAATGCTTCAATAATATTTTCAATTCTCCCTCCTAACCTGGAGAGTCTTCCCTTTCAACTAAGGGAGTTATTTCCACGATCCCCATCTTCTCTCGGAAATATGCAAACTTTATTCTAGATAGAGGTTTCGTCAGGATGTCTGATGTCTTCTCATCAGTGGGGATATACTCAAGATTTATCTCTCCTTACTGGACTTTATCTCGAATAAAGTAGTATTTTATCTCAATGTGTTTAGACCTTTCATGAAACACTAGATGTTCTGATAATCTTATACAACTCTGATTATCACAATATATTATGGTCGATTCTAGAATCTGATCAAATAAATCATAGATTAACTTCCTTAGCCATACTGCTTCTATGCATGCTTCACATGCTTCCATATACTCTGCTTTTGTTGTGCTGAGTGTGACATACTTCTGTTTCCTGCTGCCCCAAGATATCATAGCGGAGCCCAAGCTGGAACACATACAAGAAGTGATCTTTCTTTCTTCTGCACTTCCTGCCCAATCAGAGTCTGTGAATCCATGAAGGTGGATATCACTAGATGCAGTATATCTCAATCCATAGTTTATTGTCCCATGAATATATCTTAGGACATGCTTTGCAGCTATCCAATTCTCTTGTCTAGGTTCCACCTGGAACTGACTTAATGTATTTATAGCAAAACAAATATCTGGTCGAGTATTTACCAAATACAACAATGATCCAATTAGCTGTCGATATAGAGATGGATCTACTGGATCGGAATCTGGGACTTTCACTTTTCTTATATCTGCATGCATAGGAGTGTCCATGGACTTACAGTCCATCATTCCAAACTTTTGAAGGATCTTTATTGCGTACTTTCCTTGTCCAAGGAATACTTCACCATGCTTTTTCTATACTTCTAGTCGCAAGTAATAATGCATGAGACCTAGATCTTTCATATCAAATTCAGAAGCTAATTCCTTCTTTCACTGGATAATGAGAGATTCTTCACCTGTTATGAATAGATCATCAACATATAATAGTAGAATCACAGGTGCATTATCCACGACTTTGTAATAAAGGTTTGGATCTACATGACTCTTGGAGAAACCAAGTCTTGTTAGATAGTTGTCCATTCTGTCATACCAAGACCTTGGAGCTTGCTTGAGTCCATATAGATATTTCTTCAATATGAAAACGTGAGTGTCTATGGAATGTACTTCAAACCCTTGAGGTTGTTCAATATATACTTCTTCTTCAATTGCTCCATTCAGAAAAGCTATCTTTACATCCATCTGATGTAGATTCCATCCCATGGAAGCAGCAAGAGATATGATAGCTCTGATGGAGGTATACCTAGCCACAAGAGAAAAGGTTTCTTCATAATCTTCTCCCTCCTTCTGGGAGAACCCTCTGGCCATGAATCTTGCCTTGTATTTATCCATGCTTCCGTCTGCTGCATGTTTGATCTTGTATACCCATTTTGAGGTTACCACAAATTTTTATTTAGGTCTAGGTACAATTTCCCATACCTCATTTTTCATAATGGATTGATGCTCTTCCATCATAGATTCTTTCCATTGTCCCTTTTGAATTGCTTCTTCAAATGTGGTAGGTTCTTCATCTAGAAGCTTCGTCATGTATGTTGCATAACTTGAAAATCTTTTCGGTCTTTTACTCTTCCTGAATGTTCCTTCTGGAACCTTGAGTCTTTCTGCATCTTGTAATGTAGCTTCAAGCCAAGCTAGTCATTTCTTGTTCCTCGGTATGATATCTGAATCAGTGTTTTCACATGGCTCCATAGGATGATCAAGTTGATCCTTTTCGTCATTTTTGTTTTCTGTGTTTTCTTCATTAGGTTCTTCAATCTCTTCTTCTTCTATAATTTCTTTGATGGATTTCCTAAAGGCCATCATTTCATTGAACGTTACGTCTCTGCTAAATTCGATCTTGTGTTGTTCTAGAATATATATTCTATACGCCTTGGATGAATCATTGTATCCCACGAATATCCCCTTCTTTCCTGAAGGTTCTAGTTTATTCCTTTTGTCCTTGGGAATATGAGAGTAAACTGGACATCCAAATATTCTTAGGTTTTCCACGTTAGGTTTCTTACCTGAGAAGGCTTCTTCTAGTGTCATTTCCTTCAATATACGATGATGACTTCTATTCTGTACATATATTATCGTCATTGCTGCTTCTCCCCATAAGAACATGGATAGACCTTGATCATTCAATAAGGCTTTTATGATTTCTTTGATAGACTGTTCTTTCTTTCTGCTACACCATTTTGTTGAGGATTATGAGGAGCAGTCATCTCCCTCCTAATCCCTGTCGATTTGCATAATGCAATGAACTACTTCGAGGTGTATTCTCCTCCATTATCTGTTCTTAATGTCTTGATCTTTGTGTTCATGAGGTTTTCTATTTCTGCTTTGAATTCTTGGAATTTGTTGAATACTTCATCTTTTGTTTTCAGTAGGTATAGCCATGTCTTTCTTGAATAGTCATCTATGAAGATTACGTAGTAAAGAGATCCTCCTAGGGATCTGACTGGAATTGGATCGCAAACATCTGAGTGTATTAGATCTAGGATCTCCTTAGATCTGTTGTTGTTGCTTGGGAATGGTTTCTTGATATTCTTCCCAAGGGCACATCCCTTTCAGATTCCTTCATGTGTAGATTTCAATTCTGGTATTCCTTCAACCATTCTTCTAAGAAAAGGTAATGCTTGATAATTGATATGAGCATACCTTCTGTGCCAAAGCTCATTAGGGTTGACTTTGTCATGTACGAGAGCTTCTTCATTTGGTTCTAGTAGTCTATACAGATTTCCTTCACAACTTCCAATAACCCTAGCATCCTCTATGCTAGAGTTCTTATGCCATGATAACACCTTTCCATCCACGAAGGCTATTATGTTTCCTTTGTCTTCTAGACATGATATCGATACAAGATTATTTTCTAAACCAGGTACATATAAAACATTGCTTAAGTGAATATGGTTACTTGATTTCAACTTGATGGAGGCTTGTCCAAATCCTTTGATGGGGTAAGTGCTTTTATCTCCAAGCTCCACTTTGTACGATGTCTTCTTCTCATTTAGATTTGAGAGTCTAGCTTGATCTCCCGTCATGTGCCTAGAAGCACCACTATCGATTATCCACATGTCATCTTCAATAGTTCCAGTGAGTGCTGAGTAGTGCAAGAGACTGATCGTTTTGCTCATGTCTTCGGTTGACTGGTAACTGGTCATGCATTGATCCAAAACTTCAACTTCATCGTTTCTGTCTTCTGAGAGAGCCAAAAGGTGTGTAAACTAGGGCGCATCTGAATATCTTCTCCTTGAGTGAGATGCTCCATCACAAGGTGTCGGATCTGAGAATTAGGGTTTCTGCAACTGCTTCTGCTAGTAACCCTAGCTGCAGTGTTTTTGGAAGCTGCTCTTGCTAGTAACCCTGGCGGCAGTTCCTCAGCGAGCTCAATATCCTAGCAGCTATGCTTCTTTCCAGCATTTTAGGCTGAATGAAGGAGGTGTGGGCCCATAACCTGTTAGAATATAGAAGATTTTTCTCACTTTACCATTGACGATACCCTCGTCACCCAACCATAGGCCGAAGCCACCCTCTGAGCATATTGACCTTGACAGAGAAGAGAATCCTAGTAGCAATCCAATAGCCAAGAGAGGCTAATGCACCAAGCAATAATATAAACCAATATGATCAGATAATCCCACCCAAAAGGTAGCGCACACTTTCCCAGAAATTTGCGCACAAACTGCCACTGTGCTACGCAGATCCAATTCTCTCTACAACTGCTAAGATGTGTATAATGAGAACTGGCATCCTGTATTTATAGTGGTCTGGGTAGGCTTATTGGGGCCGACTTCTCCTCCTGGGTACTAATAAATTCATATTAAATGTATTTCTGTAGCTGACAACTTGTCTAGGGTTTCCTTCACTTCTTTGCTTCCTTCTAGAATATTCTAATCTCGTCATAGGTCACAATAGAGGTTCATACCTCCTGAAGCTACCATAATATTAACAGTTGCCTCTGTCAATTTCTTCTACCCTTGACAACCTCTGGGAATTATAGAGTGCTAACACAATGTCAAGTCATATCACCTAGGGAAATCCCACTAAGGTAAAGTGCACTACCACAACACATCCATCATATAACCATATCAACATTATAAGAGAAGGGGAAGATTGAAATGCTAGCCCATCCAATCATCAAGTATGTCCCCACCACACAAGAGGACCATGTTGAACACACCTCCCAGTGACACAAATAACACCACATCACTGGGAAACTCCAACAATATCATGAAACGTTTATCTCTGTATACCATCCTCTAATGCCTTGGGGAGCTAGAACCATCATCCATGAACAAGATGTAGCACATCCAAAATAAGCATATATATTGAAACCACATCATAATGAGATAACATGCTCCATAACCATCAACTATGCAACCAAGGGGTGATCAACAAGGAAAGCACATGTGAGAAGACCACCAAACCAACAAGCACAATCATCTAACCTATTGATATTATGGTAGCTGCGGGAGGTATTTACCTCCACGTGTAACCCTGACGAGAATAGAATATTCTGGGAAGCAAGAAGAAACCCTAAATAGTTGGTTAATAACCCTAGAAGACAAGTCGGCTCAAGAGAATGATTTGTATTAAGTTATTAGCCTCCAAGAGAAGAAGTCGGCCTAGTTAAGTGACTTGGAGGACTATAAATAGAGGGGGCTTGAGCTCATTTGTACTCACCTCTCATAACTGCATAAGGCAGTGGTGCGCAATTTTTGAGAAGAGATGTAGTTGCAGATGCTGCAACTAGTAGATTTCGGTTTTGGATTGGACTCTCTTGGTTATGGTTTGGACTTTCTACTTGGCCTCTTTTGGTTATTCTTTCTTGGTGCACTATCCTTGGAGAGAGGTGTGCCACCTTGTTTGGCTATTAAACCTAGGTTTTTCTTCCAGAATCATTCTCTGTCAAGGTTAAGGTGCTCGGGGGTGGCTTCGGCCTATGGTTGGGTGACAATATTTCTATATTGTCTATGGTTAAATGAGCACATCCATTATATTCTAACAGGTTATGGGCCCACACTATCTTCGGACAGTCTAACCGTTGGAAGATAGATTGGGAGAATTTGCTCAGTTACAGTTGCAGTTGCATCTAGTTTTCATTGAAGCAATGAAACCCTAACCCTCTTGTTGAGGCACCTTAAGTGAAGAGATTGACCTAATTTTTGGATAGCCTAGCACACCTCCTGGTATTCTCAGCAAGCCAAAACGTAAAGTTTAAGTTTTTGGTCAAAGTCAAAGTTTGACCAAGTCAAAGAAGTTTTGACTTACTCTATGAAGTCAGAAAACAAGTTAGAAGGGGATTCTAACATCAGAGCGTGGAAGACAAGGACTGACATCATCCTTGCCAAGAATAAGGTGTTGGACATCATGAAAGGAAAAATCATGGAACTACAGTTCGAAGAAGGAAAAGAGAAGGAACCTCAGAACATTGCAGTTATGGAGAAGTTCAGAGATAATGACATCAATTCCATGAGTATTATAGTGGATTATATAAAAGGCCACTTGATACCCTACATCTCTCATCTTGACTCATCTAAGAAGATGTATGATTCCCTAACAAACCTCTTCTCAGTCAGAAACATTGGACATGTAATGAGTCTTAAGAATGAGCTCTGTGACATGAAAATGAATGATGATGACAACATAACATCATAATTTGTGAGGATATCTCAATTAAGAGATCAACTATAAGCTATTGAAGAGATCACTTCAGAGAAGGAATTGGTAAATATAGTACTCAATGGTCTTCCCAAGACATGGGATGCATTTTCCGCAAGCATGAACACAAGGAAGGAGTATCCTACATTTGAAGAACTTTGGACTTGATGTGCACAAGAAGAATCAAGGATTAGTGAAAAAGAGAAACCCCAAAAGAAATACGATGATCAATCTTTCACAACAAGGTTCAAGAATTTCAGGAATAAAAGGAAGTTTGGCTCAAGGAAGAAGCCAAATCAAGAAAAAGATATGTCAAAAATACAATGCTTCAATTGTTGAAAATATGGTCACTACGAGAATCATTGTCCCAAGCTAAAGAAAAGGAAGGAAACACATGAAGCATCAGTTGTCGAAAAAAGGAAACCCTCAAAGAAGACCAAGAAGGATAAAACATACTTCTTCTTCTAAGACAAGTTATTACAACTACCGAAATCAGAATCAAACTTGAAGAAACCTAGAAGAAGTAAAAATCGAAAGAAGTCAACAATCAAAAGGGAAAAGACTTGTGATACTTTGCAGAAGGAAATAAGAATGCAGACAAAAGCGTCGACTCTCTTAGATGGAGGGAGCCGATTATATAATTCCAAAAGAAGAACATGCATTCATGCATGAAGCAAGGATTAGGAGGGAGTTAATCCTAGATAATATGATCCATTGAAGATTATGAAGTATCTATCCATGTTCTCATCAATGGTAGCAACCATGAAAAGCAGCACATGTTCAGTTTGACTTTAGAAGAAGTCTTCTTCAAAAAGAAGCATTAAAGTATCATTGGTTTTCCATCCACATCCATGATCCTATGATGAAAGGAAGAAAGTTGGAAACTTCAGGGCATGATGGAATCTATAGAAAACTCCATGGACCCAAGAGCTAAAGAGAAACGTGAGGAAGAACATGAAGATTCCAAGAGAGAAAGAAAATCCAGAACAACCAGTCATTATATCAAGAATTACAAGACTACCAGCTTGGTTTGAACCCACTAGAAGCAATCAAGCAGAAGAAACCAAAGTTGTGATGAAGATCAGTGTATGAAAGACTTATGAATAGAAGCATTGCGAGATTCAGAACTAGAGGTTCTCCCAGATGGAGGGAGAAGACTATGATGATTGTTTGTTCCAGTAAACCAGACATACCTGTACATGAGCCATTATATCTTCTACAATATCCATGGGTTGGAGTTTACATCAGATGAATGTAAGGAATGTTCTCCTCAACAGAGTAATTGAACAAGAAGCGTATGTAGAGCAACCTCAAGGTTTTGAGGTATACCAAAAAGAGACTCTTGTATTTAGATGGAAGAAGATCTTGTATGTATTCAAACAACTTGGTGCAGAGCCTCCAATGCACAGCAAAAGCGTGGTGAAAACTTTCTATAATAGAGATATTGTATCAGAATGATTACTCAAAATTCCATGATGATGGTTTGCTAATCCATGAAAAACTCTTATGATGAAAGAAGAAGTACCACTTGGATATGTTCCATTTTCAGCCTTGCCACGATGTTATGAGATAGAAAGAAACAAAAGAGTTGAATCCAACTATGATATACTATAATGATCAGAGCTATATGAAGCCTTCAAAGAAAACCAGTGTTCCAGAAAGACCAAAGTACATTGAAATCGAGCATTACATTCTCCGTGATGAATTCTAGAAAAGAGAAGTGGTTCTCCAATATATATATCTCCACAAATGAGTAGATAGCAGACATTTTGGTAAAGCCTTTGTCCAAGATGAAAGAGTTTACGTACCCAAGAAACAAGTTGGAGCTCATGGAGACGACTTCCTTATTGAAAAGGGAAGAGATGAATCCCAGGTTGGGAGGGAGAACTTATGTGTTATTGATTTATGGACAATCATTTTTCAATTCGAAAAATGGTCCAGGATGAGAAGTTACTTTCCAGTTCGAAAAGGGGTTTGAGATTTATGACGGACAGACATTTTCCAGTTCGGAAAATGGTCCAGATCGAATGAGCATTTTTGTAATGAAAATGGTTCGATGGATTGTTGATGTACCATAGACAGTGATTCCCCTTATGGCCAGTGTGGGGGAATGGTCTAGGACAGTCTTTCTTCTTGGAAATTACTCTAAGTAGTGGTCAAGAAGACTGGTCTGCCTTGCCAAACAATCATTATTTTGAAGCTCACAGTTGTGAGCAGTTTCGAAGAATGGTATGTTTTGGAGGTTGGTGCAGGACAGTCATTTCCTTAGGAAATGGTCCGGACAATCATTCCCTAGGGAAGATTCATTCTCTCCAGGTTTCACTTTGTTTAGTGCTGAAGGAATGGCCTAGATAGGTGAATGGTCCAGGTTCAGCAATCAGGGACAGGCATTCCCTAGGGAAGACTCATTCTCTCCAGGTTGCACTTTGTTTAGTGCCAGAGGAATGGCCCTGATAGGTGAATGGTCCAGGCTCATAAATCAAGATAGTTGTTCTTCTATGCTTGAGAATAATAGTCCAGTAGATCATGATTGATGTTTTACCTTCTAAGGGCAGATGCTCTTCCAGATCTCACAGATATGAGTGGAATAATGGCCTAAATGATTCAATTTATATCATGATATTGTTCTTTTGTGCAGTTTGATATCAGATGATATGATTTCTATGAAGATTGTATGTCTTTGGACAATATATGTATGCTACTGTGGTGGATGTGTTCCAGTAGTTGTGACTATATGTCACTGATTAAGTAATTGTGTGTTACTTGGTGTGGTTGTGTACCACTGGATTGTAGTTGTGTACTACTATGGATAGACACGGTTGTGTTCTATTGAATGACATTGTTTTGATTGCCTTGTAGACTATCAATAGTGTTGAAAATGATTATCATCTAGATGGATGATCAGTGTACTTATGGACAGAGATTCTCCAGATGGAAAATGGTCCAGGACATTTATTCTTCTAGGACATATGCCTGGATTAGAAGAATGGTTTTTGTATCACTCCTTGGAGTGAGTGACTTATTCAACATCATGTCTGATTACTCAGATGGAGTATGGTTTTGAGAGATGATGCAGTTGATATTTTCAGATGACACTCATAGTGATGATGGTGCTCATGATCTAATCATGAGATAGTCTATACGACTATGATGATGCTACCGGTTCAATGGTATGTTTGTGCTCAAGACCATTGCCTTCAATACCTCCCTATCTAGGAGGGAGTGTTTATATTATGGTAGATGCGGGAGGTATTTACCTCCATGTGTAACCCTGACGAGAATAGAATATTCTGGGAAGCAAGAAGAAACCCTAAATAGTTGGTTAATAACCCTAGAAGACAAGTCGTCTCAAGAGAATGATTTGTATTAAGTTATTAGCCTCCAAGAGAAGAAGTCATCCGAGATAAGTGACTTGGAGGACTATAAATAGAGGGCATTTGAGATCATTTGTACTCTCCTCTCATAACTGTATAAGGAAGTGGTGCGCAAGTTTGGAGAAGAGTTGCAATTGCAGCTGCTGCAACTAGGAGATTTCATTTTTGGCTTGGACTCTCTCTTGGTTATGGTTTGGACTTTATGTTTGGCCTCTTTTGGTTATTCTTTCTTGGTGCGCTATCCTTGGAGAGAGGTGCGCCACCTTGTTTGGCTATTAAGCCTAGGGTTTGCTTTTAGAATCATTCTCTGTCAAGGTTATGGTGCTCAGGGGTGGCTTCAGCCTATGGTTGGGTGACAATATTTCTATATTGTCTATGGTTAAACGAGCACATCCATTATATTCTAACACAACCAAGGAGAAGTGAGACTCCCCCAAACCAAAGATCTCCATCAAATAATCCAATTCCATGAAGAGAAGGGGATCCATGAAGGCGTATCACCCCAAGTCGGTCCAATGCTCCAAGGTACTAGCTGCAAATATTCATCAATGTGATGAAAATCACAATGTGTAAGATCATACAATATGAGGTGTAACAAATAGCATGGTTTGGGATCCAAAAGTATTTATCTATGATCCCTTAAAGGCAAGGCTGTTGGGAGCGGGGAGCAGGAGCGGGGAGCGTAGATTTTCAAAAATCTCCAGGAGCGGGAGCAGGGAGCGTAGATTTTCAAAAATCTCTGGGAGCGGGAGCAGGGAGTGTAGATTTTCAAAAATCTCCGGGAGTGGGAGCGAGGAGCGTAGATTTTCAAAAATATCCGGGAGTGAGAGCGTTTTTTATATAATACATAAAAAATATATATATTGATGAATATATATATATATATATATATATATATATATATATAACATGCAGAATGTTGAATCAATTGCAAAAAACATGAAAACATAGATATAAGATCATTTAACTAATTGATTAGTGATGATCATTAAAGCATCAAGCATTTAGTACACATATAACATCAATCATAAACATTTGTCATCAATAGATTGTAAAATACTAAAAGCCAACATCAACCACGAAATGAAATAGTCTAATGACTAGTCTCTAGACTCTAGACTTTAGAGCATCAATGATCATATTCATTACCAAAGAGTTGTAACTTGTAAGATTCAGAATTTCAATCAATAGTTCAAACTTCAAACTTCAAAATTCAAAATTAAAACTTCAAAGGTAAATTGTCATATGATGTTCTTAAGTTCATAATTTCATAACTTCATTGTTTACAGAATAATCCATAATAAAGAGTCAAGACTCAAGACTCAAGACAAAGTACTAAGTTTTAGAGACCATAGATGATTTTAGGGGCTAAATTTCGCTCATGGGCTAATTTTCCATGGTTTTTCAAAAAATGAGATTCGTTATTTTAAAAATGATTCGCCCAAATTCTATAGGATAAATTTATTTTCCCTTAAAAATCGCCAAAATTTTATAAAAACTATATAAAATCCATAGAAATTTGAATATTTTTACAAAAATATCGCCAAACATTTATAGTTGGAATATGAAGGATTAGTAAGATTCGCCAAGGTTTCTAGATTTTAAGATAAATTTCCATTCTTAAAATCATCCCTATTAGAGACTACTTCTAAACATGAAACAAAAAAAGAGATCTAGTATATAGTAGCAACTTAGCAAGTACTAAGTACTATTCTCTAAGTTTTCCTCTTGCCACGAGAAGCTTCTAGTTTCTTCTCCCGTGATCTTTGAATAACAGCAGGAATAGGTGGAAGTGATTGTGGAACATGACCAACAGTTGAATGGCCACCACATGACAATGGACGTTGTGCAAATAAAGGTAAAACTGATGAATCTGGAACCCTTGTAGTGGATGGGGGTGGCATGTCTCTGTTGATATTATGGTAGTTGTGGGAGGTATCAACCTCCACTATGACCTTTGACAAGATTAGAATATTCCAGAAGCAATAAAATAATTGATTATAACCCTAGAAGAGATGTCGGCTAAAAGAGATCATTAATATGGATTAATTAGTACCCAGAGTGAGAAGTCGACCCTGACAGTCTGGCAGAGGCAGTATAAATACAGGGCACCAGTCTTCATTTTACACACAACTCTCAGACTCGCAGAGATACACTTGTGCACACTACAGTTGGGCAGTCTTGTGCGCAAGTCCTGGAGAAGGTGCTGTCGCTTGTTCTGAAGTCTATAGTTTCAGTGTTTCTGGGTTGGACTCTCTGATCAGCTTTGGTTACTTCTTGATTGGTTCATTAGCCTTGTTTGGCTATTGATTTTCTAATATGAGTCTTATCTCTGTCAAGGTCAAGATGCTCGGGGGTGGCTTCGACCTATGGTTAGGTGACAATAGTGATATTGTTTATGGTTAAATGAGCACATTCTAATAGGTTATGGGCCCAAACCTCCTTCATTCAGTCTAACCACTGGAAGGAAGCATAGCCATAAGGATACTAATCTCATTGAAGAATTGCGCTAGGGTTTTTCTAGCAGGAGCAGTTACCAAAGCACTGTCGCTAGGGTTACTAGCAGGTGCAGCTGCAGAAACCCTAAAACCCCGATCCAACACCTTATGATGGAACATCTCGCTCAAGAAGAAGGTATTCAAGTTTTCCTTAGTCCATCGCATCTCTTAGCACTCTCAGAAGGCAAAAACGTCAAGGTTGAGATTTTGGGTCAAAGCTTGACTAGTCATCAGTCAACCGAAGTCATGAATGAAAATACTAGTCCTCTACACTACTCAACACTCACAGGAACACTTGAAGATGGCATGTGGATAATTGACAGTGGATCTTCTAGGCATATGACGGGATATCAAGATAGACTCTCCAATCTAAATGAAAATAAGACATCGTACAAGGTAGAGCTTGGAGACAAAAGCACTTACCCAGTCGAAGGAATTGGACAAGCCTCTGTCAAGTTGAAAACAGGTAACAATGTTCATTTGAGCAATGTCTTATATGTACCTGGTTTAGAAAAAATCTTGTATCCATATCTTTCCTAGAAGACAAAGGAAACAAAATAGATTTTGTAGATGGAAAAGTGTTATCTTGGCATAAAGACTCCAACTTAGAGAATGCTAGGGTTATTGGAACCCATGAAGGAAATCTATACAGGCTACTAGAACAAAATGATGAAGCTCTTGTACATGAAGAAGTAAATCCCAATGAACTTTGGCATATAAGGTACGCTCATATTAACTATCAAGCATTACCTTTTCTCAAAAATATGGTTGAAGGAATACCATAATTACATTCTACACATGAAGGAATTTGCAAAGGATGTGCTCTTGGAAAGAACATCAAGAAACCATTCCCAAGCAGCAACAATAGATCTAAGGAGACTCTAAATCTAATACATTCAAATGTTTGTGGTCTGGTGCCAGTCAAATATCTAGGAGGTTCTCTTTACTACGTAATCTTCATAGATCATTACTCAAGAAAGACTTGGTTATATCTCTTGAAGACAAAGGACGAAGTATTCAACAAGTTTCAAGAATTCAAAGCAGAGATAGAGAACCTCACAAACAAGAAAATCAAGACCTTGAGAACAGATAATGGAGGAGAATACACATCCAAGGAATTCATTGCCTTTTTCAAATCAGCAAGGATTAGGAGGGAGCTGATTGTTCCTCATAATCCTCAACAAAATGGTGTAGCAGAAAGGAAGAACAGATCTATTGAAGAAACTATGAAGGTATTACTAAACGATCAAGGTTTATCTATGTTTTTATGGGGAGAAGCAACCATGACAACAATATATGTTCAAAATAGAAGTCCTCACCGCATATTGAAGGATATGACACTAGAAGAAGCCTTCTTAGGAAAGAAACCTAATGTGGAAAACTTAAGAATCTTTGGATGCCCTGTTTACTTTCACATTCCCAAGGACAAAAGGAATAAATTATAACCCGCAGGAAAGAAGGGCATATTCGTGGGATATAGTGAATCATCCAAAGCCTATAGAATCTATATCCCAGAACAACATGAGATTGAAGTCAGCAAAGACGTGACCTTCAATGAAAAGATGGCTTTCAAGAAATCCATAGAAGAAACTATAGAAGAAGAAGAGTATGAAGAGCCTATTGAAGAAGGCACATGTCTTCCAGAAAATCAAAATGAAGAAAAATAACAACTTGATCATCCGA
>ML811129.1:96279-109671 GCA_009831015.1 Picea engelmannii | reverse complement strand
CTTAATAATCCATGCATTAAATCTACCTAAAATATAATTAAAGTTGGCTCTTATCATTTGTCCAAACAAGGAGTGAACAGGGCTATTGGGAAGATGAGGGGATTGTTATGAGCATAAAGTAGTATAATGGTCGGGAAACACCACGAGTAATGTTTAAGAAATTTCAGAAAACAATCACACTAACATCCAAACACCAATAAATGCCCAACTTCTTTCTTTTAAAACCCCTTTCATTCTAATGAAATTCTTAACAACAGAACAGGGAGAATTTAAATGTATCTAGAAAGGCGAGGGGCTTGTAATAAGCGTAAAGTGGTACAATGGTCGAGAAAGAGATGGTTATTTTTCTATTGATGAATTAGCATTTATTATCTTTAAATTATTAATGCCATTATTCCAAAAAACCTCTATTCAATGTTCAAAATCAAGACTCAACTGTCCCACAACAACAAAAATATAAAAGCCTCAGAACTGCCAGTCTACAATTTCCACATTTCCTTTCTTTACACATATTTATTACTTGAGCGAAGGTGCAAGGAACTGTCTAACATCCATAGCACAATAACTCCAACCAATAGGTAGGGTCGAGAAGAACCAATACAACCATTTAACTTCCACATAAAATACATAATAAAAAGTTACATAACAAGGTGAGCTCAAAATATTCAAATGCCTCTTATGCTCAATTTAATCAAACTTCATAAATCATTAACATAAACCAATCTCTGTAGGAATCATTCTATTATACGAGTCATCTTCCATTATGCACATTTAACATCATAGCATCAAAATAAAACCACTACACCCATTTTCATCACTGCAAAATTTGTTTCCTTTCAATTGCAGGATTTTAATTTCATATGTCACTTAACAACAGAATAATCCCAGTAACAAAACTCAGACCAACTAAGGGCACGATGGAGGGAAATCTATGCCAACCTTAACTCGACATAAGGTTGATGTCAACCTTGAAATGCTTATTATGTGACAGACTAGATTTGAAGGTCTATTTGCTTTATTCACCAGAGATTCATCAAAAAAATGACAAAAAGCCTCAAAGGTGACACACAACCGACGATGCAAGTAACAAGTTTACCCACTGTTGAATCAGAATTGAACTTGAATTGAATCCCCAACATACGTTTACAACCACCGAACCAAAGAGGGTCAGGTCGGACTGGAGGGAGAGAGTATTAGTTAATGGAGTGTATACAACCAAAAACCCTAACACCATAATTACAAACTATGACATAGTTGAATCCAAAGTGCCATCAAACAACTGCCCTTGTACACATTCAAGACTATGGGAGGAATTTCGACTGTGTTATCATCAAAACCAATCAATAGAACGAGAACCAAGCTTCACATTCACACAACCAACCATAATCCAATGCCAAACACAATGTGAACCAAGGAGGGTGGTGGCCTTGGGGGTATATTTGGAGCGATGTGCAGTAAATGCACGTCATTTATAAGATAAATGACCATCAACCCTTAGTACGTGCATGCTATACACTGCCCCCAAAACATTAGCAATACAAACCATAGAATAGGCCACCATTTGCCAAATTAAGCAACAATTTACCCCCTTGTGGTATGCAATTATCCTTCATAACCATTGCTATAACAAGGGGTTATCAAAACCCACATTAAAATGTATCAAAGAGTATAATGCCATATGTTCAACTAATCTCACATTTTCCAAGATTGAATGCCCTTTAAAATAATAACAAATATATTGTCCAACATCATAATCATGATTTAAGGTATGTGAGACTTGAAACATAAACCTTTACCATATTCAACCAACTGCAACATAACAATGCCCAAATTCATGATAAGAGGCCAAACACAAGTGCAGTAATAATAACCAGGAGGGCCATTACACAACCAACTGTAATCCAACCAACTCAAAATGTGACTCAAATGCACACATCCAACCAATCATCAAGTTGTCTTAGAGAACATTTAGAAAAATAAAGATAATATGCAAGAGTCATTCTTCATCACAATTTACATAACGAGGTGCCACCTATTTATTTATTATCACACACACACACACACACACACACACACACACACACACACACACACACATATTAGGCATTGCAACCCAATTGCATGCAAGGGTTTGAAGTTATGCTTTTGGGCATCAACAAGTAGCAAAGCAAAGTGGGAAAAGGATGATTCAAGGGAAGGTTTGAAGAAGAAAGATGAGGAGATATGTAGATTACGAAAACATAGTAAAAAAATATTAGATGAGGTTAAAATATTGAAAGAAGAGAAGAAGAATTATCAAAATCAAGAAGAAACAAGGATCTTGGATGAAGAATATACCAAAATACTGGAAGAGGAAATTTGCAAGAAGGTTGAGGAATCCTTAAATACTAATGAGGTAAAATCAGAAATGCAAGCCATAATTGAAGAAGGATGTCATAATTTGATAGATGGGGTCACATTACAACTTCAAAAGGAGAAAGAAGACAAGATTCAAGAAGGTCAACATAAGATACTTGAAGAAGTTGAACTCCATCTAAAGGATGTACATGCCAAATATGATGGTATTATCTCCATGGATAGAGTAATCAAGGATCAAACAAAGAGGATACAAGATTTCATTGTCTCTGAAAATAATATAGATGAAATGGGTGTGCAAAATGAAGAAAAACCGTCAAATATTAAACCATATCGACACCCTCATTATTTGGAAAGATTTCAAGGAAGACAAGAAGATCAATATAAACATTATCAAGGAAGAATATTGAATAATCATCAATATTCATGGAATATGTCATCATAAAACCATTATTCAACAAGATATTATCATAGACCAACATCTACTACAAATTGGAGAAGCTTCAACAACGATACATGGAATCAAAGGAAAGAAAATTATGCAATAAGTAGACACCAACGATTACAACCGAAAATAATTGATTTTGAATGGATGAATCCTCATCAATGGAAGGAAGAAAGTAGGAACATAAGAAAATCATATTACTTCATTTCATCACATGTGAAGCCTGTAATTGCAAAGCTTTGAGGACAAAGATTTTTGAAGGAGGGTACTATGTTATGACCCAAGGGGAGCATATATAGGGTTAAATGTATATGATATGACCCCAAGGGGGGGCATATATGGGCCTAAATGTACATGTCATGAGTAAATATATATGTATTAGGGTCGACCTAATAGTAAAGGGGCTTGATGTGCAAGTGTGAATAGGTTTATATAGAGATCATGTATTCATTATTGGAGAGATGTGAATTGTGATGTATGAATGTATTGGGTTATGTGGAGGATGTTCTTCTATTTTTTAAGGAGTTATTGTGTGACTTATCTATCTTGGAGTTGTGATCCATGCTCACATTTTGTACATGGTGTGTACTTATGTTATGTTATAATATTTTAAGCATTTGGATCATTACACATTATCCCTATAACCAAATACTCATAGGACTTATTAACTATAATCATTCCCTTCAATTCATTTTGATTCCTAGCATTAGAGAAATCAAGTGGTCACCTACTTTAAATCAACCACATTGAATCACACTCAGTTATGTTTGTGTTGGCACACAGGGGCAGACCTAGGGTTCAATGCTTCAACAACGCACCAACAAAACCCTAATTATCGACCCTTTCGACAACACCTGCGAAGCAGATGAAGTCCCACTCAAGCTAGAGGCAGGGGGGGTTGCAGGACTCAAGTGTCTACAGCCTAACTGAGACACAGATATGTGATTACACCCTTCAACATAGCACTTTAGCCAATAACATGCATTAATTTATGATTCTTATTCACTTCATAGATTAAACCCTAAATACAGATCGACGTTGTAATAAACAAATCATTTACTTCTAAGCACTTAGCATAATCTCAGATCTAACATTCATTCACATAATAAGAACTAAGCATCCATAGATATATCTACCATACATAAAGAATAGTGCACTAAGAAAATAGAAACATAAACACCATGAACACATTGCACAAAACACAATAACACAGGATATACGTGGTTCACCCCAGTGTGGGGCTACCTCCACCAACTCTTCTTCTTCTTTATTAATCTGCTTCAATATTTTTACAGGCACAGAGCCATAGAGATTACTCCGCACTGGACAGGTGATATGCGTACAATGCACTAGATCCACCTTCCTCAAAATTGGGTCACAACACAAAGCCTTTTACAGTCTGTGCACAAAGCACTTACAAAACACTTGCACTTAGCTCTACAAGCCTCAACACATCCTTGCACAAAGCCAACTAGTCATGCACTAAGTCAATCAATGACTAGTCACTACTCACTTTTCATTCTCTTCTTACATCCCATAGATACTTAGTTATACATTACAAAAAGGGCCTAAGCATGGGTAAACCCATGGTCCGACATCCCATACCCGTTACATAAACCCTAAAAGCCCCAAAAATCCCACAAAATGGGTGAGATCCCACGATATCCGCTTTGCCTGGGCGCTCCGTCTTTGACCAGCTTGTCGAAGTCCCAAAAATTGTCAAACGTGACCAGTGTTTCCTCAAAACTTGGTCAAGGGCCAACATGCCCCCAACACTCACCTGTGACTCATTCCGAGTCACTCTGAACTGGGAAAATCTGCTTCAAATGCCTCGAGCTTAGCTCGAGCTGCCTCGACTTCCTGCTTCGCTAGAGCCTCCTACTCGATGAACTTCTGGATGACTTGCTCGGTGACAGACCCTTCCAGGCGCTTCTCTACTGTTGTGACCACATGTTCCAACTGTGCACCTTGTCCCTCGATCTCTTCAAAAAGTGTGTAGGCTTCGTCTTGCACCGACTGGAGTCTCTGTGTCACCTCCATAACTCGGATTTGGATGGCGATGACCTGTTGTTGAACTGTGAGCTACTCCTACGACCTCTTCATCTTCTCAACAATCGTGAGTTGTTTTAGCTGTGCTTTCACAATCAACGCCTGCTGCTTCACCTCCTGGAGTTGTGCCTCCAATCTCCTCAACTCCAGGTCTTCTGCAAGGCGCTCGTAGGTATGCGCACTTCGATCATTAAGTTTCTTTCATTTTGAGGCCAATGCCTTGATTCTTTCTACTGTGCTCTTGGAAGTTTCTTCCCTTTGATCTTGTACTTCTTGCGGAGTGTTAGGCATTGCTACTCTTGCTTGGAGCTGCTGAATAGCCTCAGTGAGCTTCCCTACTTGTCTCTCGGTTGTCTCTTCTTCCATCTGTGCCAAGCCCAACACAGAGCGAAGTGCTATATTCACTGCCTCTCTAACTCCAATCTGCTCCGCAAGGAGCTGATCTTTCTCTTTCTAGATTTTCTCTTTGTCCACTTCGAACTTTGCCTGAAGGTCATCTTTTTCTTGCTGCGCAACCTAAAGTTTCTCTAAGGCCTCCTCTTTTTCTTTCCTTAAGGCCTCTGTGGCCTGCTCCTTTTCTTCCTATACTTGACGAAGTCGGGTCTCTATTACATTCACTAGTCTGCATAGTTGGGTGGGCTCATCTCCTAATTCTACATTCTCTATTGAAGGTGGTGCAGTGGACACTATGTGGATCGACTAGATCGCTTGCTGGATGTCTTTAGTTCTTTCTCAATCCTGTCATACATTGTTTGTTGCTGGGCTTCATGTTTATGCAGGATATCCTCTGAGGCATCTTCTACAATGGTGATGATGAGCTGGATATCATCCACCATGAGTACGTTCGACGACTGAGGCTTAGTGGCTCAGGATTGCTTCCGTGCTAAGGGTTTCTGCGAAGAACCCTTCCTCTTATTTGATGTCTCGACCTTTGTAAGGGGATCCTTTGGCAGTGTTATTGCACCCTCTTCTTGCTCGTCTTCTTCCCCTTCCTTCTCTTGATTTACTTTATCACCTCCTCCTTCTGCAGGTGATTCAGACACAGTTTCCTTCGATGCATTGTTCTTTTCCTCACTGTTGATGTCCTGTACTTCCTACTTTTTCTTCTTTTTATTTGTGCTACCTAGTTCGTCATACTCGGTCTGGGTGACCAAATGGATTCCGATGATATCGAGGTTGGAGAGATTTGTATCTTCTATTTGTACAAGGAATTATGCAGGCCATTCCTTGGTTATCTCCTCCATATCTTCCTTAGTCAATTTGTAGTAAGACTGTAGCTCCTCCTTGTTTTCATCCCCACACGCGGTGATATATATGAAGTGTTGGTCTGCATGGAACTTTGTGAGTGGCATGAACTGATGGAGTGTATTCGACGTCATTCGATGGAAGGATTCAATGGCTCATTTTAGTTGTAGGTAGTAGGTGTGGAAGACAACGTTCAACTCCCACTGCTTCACCATATCACTTGAATACCACAAGGTGGTGAACCTCTCGACCAGTCGTTCGGATGGCTCGACTTTAGGGAATGTCGCTCCCTCTGGCATCTCCCAAGAGACAAATGCAATAAGAATTAGTAGCCAAATGAAGTGGAATTCATAACCTTGGTCTTGCACTTCGCGACAGTCCTTCTCCAACTCATTGACGAGGTAGCTCACCCAGTTCATCTACATCCCTTCGACGCACTTTCCTGCAAGGTCGACTATGAATCCTGTTACTTGCGTCGGATGGTTCTTCCTGAGGAGCTTGCCAACAATCAATTGACAGGCTAGGTGCATTGTGCCATCCTGGATGGAGGCTACCTTGTAGCCTCGCTTCCCCTTCTCCACATCGTTGTATGCTTATTTTATTTTTTGCACCAAGGAGCAATCTAATGTCTTTCCAAGGTAGAACTAGTGAGGGTCTGGTCCCTACATGCTTAGTGTAGTGATTAGGTGGATCAACACCGAATCCACAGTGATGCACCTATCCAACCAGAGATACACTCCATGGAAGCACGACAAGAGGAGTTTAACGCACGCGTTAACCTCCTGATGCATGTCGAAGTGTGGGATCTTCATCACATTTAAGATAGTTGATCTCGCAATCGCCTTGATCCATGGCTGGGGAACTATCTTAGGATTCTTCCCAGTCTTCTTTGTTAGGTATTTGTGTGGTGCGAGCATTCCATAATTTTTCCTATCGTCGAGGTTAAAATCACTTATCTTAAGAGTTGGGATCAGTCCCAACTGCTGTCCTACTACGTGTATCCCTTTCGAGAGGTACGCAATGATGATTGTGTACTCAAAATCCCTCGAGATGTTGTCATGGCTAACCATGCCAGCCAAAGGTGGGATGTAGTCAGGCAAGACTGATGGGATTTGCTTTACATTCGCCAGATCGTCGCGGTGCTTGCTTATTTTTTCCATCGTGGTTCAGGATGGCCTAGATCGACATCCAGTCGAGGGGGATGCTTGCAATACTCCCGTCGATGAGGCATATACTCTTGCATACATGACTTTCTCATCCATAAGGTCTATTAAGATCTCCTCCATAGACTTCTCTACTGTGTTGCATTCGCCTGACATACATGCTCGTGGTCAAATAACTCATGTAGGCGAACAAATACTCAAGGTAATCAATGGCGAGGTCTAGACAACACAACACGGTAGGCAATCACTTCTCTATTAGCTTGAATATCTCAGTTTGCAAAAGTGGTCCTCGTGCGACATTCGATGGAATAAATAAACAACGTTGTAACAAATTCCTTCAACGGGTCGAAATGCCTTAGTCCATCTATTATGGCGCGGTCTCAATGGTCCAATGGCAATCTTTCTAGTATTAACTGCAGTTCTAGCCGTTTCGGAGCATCGTTCGAATGGTCGGGATGCCTTCAACGGTCATATAGCTTTGTCATGGTGAATTTCCATTCTACATTGTTTTGCTATTCCAGCGAGGTTCAAATTTTGCAAGCCTGCCTCATGTGAAGTCTTCACTGGAACTTTCTGTAGTTTTTCTAATTTTTCTTTCTTACTGAGCTTTCTGGCCTTATTTCCTGGGATTTGATTCTCTGGGTTCCTTTTTCCATTCTTATTCTTATCTTCTCTTAGCATAGTAACTTCGCACTACTGAGGGTATGTCAAAGGGTTCGGATGTGATACTTCTTCTCTTACTACTTTTGGGGTAGGTGCTCTTCTCTCGTGCATTGATAGGTTCTTTAAGTCTTCTTGTGTTCTTTCAACTTTGACAACTAATGCTCTGGCCCTCAGTTGCTTTAACTTGTCCTTCTATTCTTCTCTTAGTCACTCTAGTTTCTTAGCTATAAAGTCCCTTAATTCTTTCTTTTTCTGTTCTGTGGCTACCTCCTCTTCTTTTCTTCGAATCTGATCTTTCTCAATCCAGGTCTTTCCTAACAAAATTTCAAAAGGGTCGTTGTTCTCAACAAATTTAATGACTTCAAATTCTTCTTTGGTTGATGCTCCATGGGCAATCATAGGTACATGAGTAAGTCTTCCACATAGGATTATCATCTTTCCTTTAAACAATCCTATCCTTCCCAATGAAGGAATCATAGTAGGCTTTCCCAAAATTTCCCAAGTACTCTCTGGCATAAGAGTCACATGTGTTTCCTCATCTAATACACAATCTATGTCGAAGTCTCCTATTCTTGTTTCTATGCACTACTTTTCTTTTAAGATCTCTAGTAAACTGATGTATCTGTGATCATTCAGAGTTTCTTTCAGCTGTAATAACATAACTTCTTATTTTATCTGGTTTTCTATCATATCCTTGGTTTCTTGACCTTCTTCACGATTTTCTTCTCTCATGTTCATCTTGTCTTAGCAATCATTCTAGGGCAATCCAAAACCTCATCATCAACAACCTTACAACAAAGACAATTAGGACCTACACCATGGAATTGCTTAGCAAGATGCCCCAGTCTTCTGTAGTTATAACATAGTGTCAATCCTCTCTTTCTTTTAATCGATCCCCAACCTTCTCTGTACTGCGCACTAGGATCATAGTGATGGACCTTTAATCTGCAAAAATTCTTTCTAGGATCTTGCATCCACTTGTTAGTCCAAAAATTCTTTCTATGCATAGGAATAACATATCTTTCACTATTTCTATCAAATTTATTCTGATCAAATCTTCTTTCTTCTAGTTGTGCCCTATTTTCCAGACTAGGACCAAATCTATCAAACATACCTAGATTCATACTTTTGAAGCAAAAATTCCAACTTATCTTACCTTTACCAGAGCACAAAGCTTTAAGATATTACCTATTTTCTTCATATTGGGCTCCCTTTTAGCAAAGAGCTTTGCAAGTCAAGTGGAATACTGTGCACTACAACAACAGATCTACACATAAAGCTTTTTCTTTATTTTAGTTCCCAACAATCACAGTTTCAGGTCCCGACAACATAACCATTTGTTGGCACAGAGGGGCAGACCCAGGGTTCAATGCTTCAATAACTCACCAAAAAAACCCTAACTACCGACCCTTTCAGAAACACCTGCGAAGTAGATGAAGTCTCACCCAAGGTAGAGGCAGGGGGGGTTGCAGGACTCCAGTGTCTACAACCTAGCTGGGACACAGATATGTGATTACACCCTTCAACATAACACTTTAGCTAATAACATGCATTAATTTATGATTCTTATTCACTTCGTAGATTAAACCTTAAATACAGATCAATGTTGTAATAAACAGATCAAACACTTCTAATCACTTAGCATAATCTCAGATCAAACATTCATTCACATAATAAGCACTTAGAATCCATAGATCTATCTACCATACATCAAGAATAGTGCACTAAGAAAATAGACACATAAACACCATGAACACATTGCACAAAGCACAATAACACATGATATACGTGGTTCACCCCAGTGTGGGGCTACATCCACCAACTCTTCTTCTTCTTTATTAATCTGCTTCAATCTTCTTACAGGCACAGAGCCACAGATCTTACTTTGCACTGGACAAGTGATTTGCGTACAGTGCACTAGATCCACCTTCCTGAAAATCAGGTCACAACACAGAGCCTTGCACAGTCTGCGCACAAAGCACTTGCACTTAGCTCTACAAGCCTCAACACATCCTTGCACAAAACCAACTAGTCATGCACTAAGCCGATCAATGACTAGTCACTACTCACTTTTCACTCTCTTCTTACATCCCCTAGCTACTTATTTATACATTACAAAAATGGCCTAAGCATGGGTAAACCCATGGGTCGATATCCCATTCTCATTACATAAAACCTAAAAGCCCCCAAAAGCCCCCAAAAGCCCACAAAATGGGCGAGATCTCGCGATCTCTGCTTCACCTAGGCGCTCTGTCTTCGACCAGGTTGTTGAAGTCCCAAAAATGGTCAAACATGACCGGTGTTTCCTCAAAACCTGGTCAAGGGCCAACAGTTTGCAACCCACCTTTATGGAGTCAACTTTTGTCACTTGATTGCTAGAATAATTAAATGATGTGGAATGACAATGCCATAACACCATCACTATTTTGTTGAGTTATTGTGTATGGATTGAATCCTCCTTGTTCAATTGATGGAAATTATAAATAGAGAGCATTGAAATTTGACTAGAGAAATGAACCAAAACTGTAGAGAATCAATCAATTATCATTCTGCGGAAGCATCCATGTAGTTGTTAATTTCTCTGAACCTAACACCTGACGCTTAACTTGAAATAAAATCACTTTATTTATTTTGAGTTAAGTTCCAAGTGCTAGGTTTAGAGGAATTAACATGGTATTAAAGTTGTGGTTTTGAAAGAAACTTAATTTGCATAGATCGAGATTGTATTTTTCAACGAGAATTTTTTTATTTTAGGTTTTGTATATGCGGGGTAAATTAAAAACCCAGGAAATTAAAAAAAAAAGAACTATATGACAATCGTACGGTCATCGTATGAGCCATACGATGTACATATTTTTTGTTATAGTGAGATTGTTTTATGGATCAATTTGAGATTTGACAACAAAGGTTGCGTGAAGGCTAGATCAATCATTGAAGGAGGCTGTGCATCGAGCTACTAAGAGAGAAACCACTGTTTTGTGGAACAATTGCATGAAAAAAGATCAATCGATGTGGAGCAACAACCAACACTGGAATGAGAGGTGAATGAGTATAGTTGAATAGGTAGAAATCGACAGTTTTCTCATGAGTTGACATCCACGTGAGTAGGATATGGTGTGAGCAAGAAATCACCGTGTGACTGTGAGCCGCCAAACAAGCGTTGAGGTAGAGTGACAGTGGATGACAGAAGGAGAAAATACATTGAAGGCATGAGCGTGTGAGGGCTAAGATTCATGGGTGCTAGAACGACAAGAAACCATTGGTAGGAGAACAAGGTGAGCAAGGAAAGGCTGCATGTGGAGGTGACAACAAGAAGTGGTAGTAGGGGGTTAGGTCAAGAAGGTAGACATAGTCACCAAGTAAAGGTAGACAACTAGGAAGAGGACAAGCGCCAACCAGTAGGGCTGTCGAGAGAGGTTGCAGGCCAGTCCAGGCGACATAGATAGGTCGTTGGCAAGGTCAGTCGCCCAACAAAGGCTGCAAGAAGTTGTTAGCAAGGGTAAGGAATATTTTCAGGCAGCGGGCAAGAAATCAGGGTAGCCTCCGGAAACAGAAAGGTAATTTAGACAATGCTTAGAAAGGACTCGGGCAACCCAAAAAAGTACTCGGGCAATAATAGAAGGTTGCAGGCAATAGGACCGGATAATAGGTCTGGGTAGAATTTTTTTATTTTTTCAGCAAATTACGGAGATTTTCCCATCTGATTTGCAATTTTAAGACAACTTGGACAGAGTGTCCAACTATAGTCATTGGAAGGAGAGGATCATGTTGGTGTTGATGGAAAACGATATTTGGGAGTTTTCCAACTCCATTGTGGCCCCACCAATGGATCCAAAATATTTGACCATACATGATTTAAAGGGAGTTAAAGGTAGAAGAAATAATCTAGACAGAGTGAAGGATCATTTGATTCCTCATTTATCTAGAAAGACAACTGTGAGGGACATGTGGTAGGATCTGAAGAGTTTGTTTAAGAGAAAGAAAGAGAATCACAAGATGGTGCTGAGAGAGAAGCTCATGGAAATAAAGATGATAGTATCATACATGGTGACAACTTATCTCACTCGGATAAGACAGGTTCCAGATGAAGTGGTAGCAATAGGGGAGACAGTGGATGATTCAGATTTGGTGAGGAAAAAAATTAAAGGATTTAGGAAGGAGTGGACACCGTTCATCAAAGGGATCGTGGCACGTGAGAAGCTCCTTGATTGTTCCAGGCTATGGGATGAGTTTGTTCCAGAAGAACTTCAAGATGAAGATCTGAATGGAGGTCAATACAAGAATGATGATGAGAATGTTTCTCTTATCATCCATGCAAAGAAGGCAAAGTTCAAGAAGTTTTCCAATGGAGAGTATGCCTCTCAAGATTGTAAGAAGAAGGACATGAGCAAAGTCAAGTGCTATGCAAGTCACAAGTTTGGGCACCATGCAGGTCAATGTCTGAACAAGAAGAAGGGTGGAAATGAGTCACAACCAGAGGTAGATACCTAGGAAAAGGCTCAAGGAGATGATTTTGCCAAGAAGTTTGAACATACAAAGGTATTAATTATTTCTTAGACTTCCTTGAGAACCATATCAACTGGTGCATGACTAATAGATAGTGGAGACACATGTCATATGATAAAATCACATGAGTTGTTCGAGAGCTTCACAGAGTCTAACTCAAACATGCATGTGGAACTTGGTATGGGGACCAAGCATGCAATAAAGGGATTTGGAACAGTGCCATTCCATATGGAGTTAGGAGGTGTGTTGATAGTGCCAAATGTGCCATGGGTTCCATAACTCAGGAGGAGTGTGCTCTCAGTCTTAACAATTGAGAAGAGGGGTTTTGACGTAGTGTTATAGGATGGACATGTGTTGTTCAATCTCGAAAGATCTAGCTCAAACACAACAACTATTCTCGGAGTTAGACATAGGCACTTGTATAGGATAAAGGGTCAACTTATGTGAGCTATGGGAAGCAACAGGGCAGTAGAGGACAAGGAGCAGGTAGCTCTGAAAGTTGAGCAACTCAGAGGGAGTCAACCTTCAGGTTTAGGTGGGAAGGAGCATCCTTCAAAGTCTGTCAAGAAGGAGTCATGGCACGAGATGACCATACAAGATGCTCAAGAGTAGGAGGCTTATAGGAGCATGATCAGAGGGAAGTATTCAAATCAGGGTCTATGCGAGATGGAAGGGATAACTTTCTTGTCAGAGGGAGCAACCAGTTGATACGATTGGAGAGAAATTATGGTAGCATATTTGATAGCGAATTTAGAGCCACCTCCAAGTGGTAGAAGTACCTTCCTCACTAAGAGGAAGTGTTGATGTATTTATCATCGGATAGGTACTTCCACATAGGCTCAATGTTTAACATGTGGAAGTCATCCTTGTAACCTCTCAGAACCTTAGGAAATTCATTTTATGAGTTAGTAATTAAAGTGAATGAAGTTTTAGATTAATATGAGATTAATTAAGTTAAATGCCTAA
>ML811129.1:80341-94115 GCA_009831015.1 Picea engelmannii | reverse complement strand
TGAAGTAGCAAAATTGCATGGTTTTTGGCATTTTTTAGTCTTGAATTCTAAATTTTTTTCCCCCTCATGGCTGGGGGGGCCAAGAATCGTGTATCGGTGTACAGTCTCTTTGGCTCATTTCTTGAAGTTTTTGATTTTGATGAATTTATAATTTTTGGGACATTGTGCATTTGGGAATGATAACTGTTTCCTCCTTCTCGTAATATAACTTTCATCGAAATGAAATATTTGCATTATCATTTCTTTGCATTGTTTAGAGTTGGTCAAAACATCATTTAGTTCACACCATTTTCCTCTTGAGTAACAACAACCTTAAAATAAAGCGCTTATAAAAATTGATTAGACATTTTTATATTTTCTGATAGCAAACCTACATTAGATTAGTTTTAGGGATGGAATAAGTGTGAAAGATAACTTTCCAGAGTTGCAAACAAACATAGAATCTTGCGTTAGGGAGCGGTAAAATCCACTTATTACATTTTTTCTTGGGAAGTCCTTCTCACACAAGGGTCAATCACAAGGTCACATTAAGACAGACAGAGTTACTCATCATGCTTTGTTGGTCTTGGTGTAGAGATTGCGCGTATTATGGGGGTCGCTTGAAGGTATACCCACAATGATGAGTGGAAGCCTTTCAAGTTGATTTCGAGCTAGATACCCTACCTTTGCGCGTGGATTAGACTATCGACATTTTCCCTAGGCATCACTGTATTAATTGGTAACCTTAGTGGCCTATCTCTTTAGGGTCTTTACACAAGGTGACTGTGAAGGGGAAAGTCTTCACGGTACCTGGAATTGACGTTGGCCAAACTCACTCGGGCTCCTTAGAGAGTATACCCACGATTATGTGTGGGAGATTGCATCAAGGTGTAAGTCCGTTAAGCAGGTCGTCAACGTAAATTTTCTATCCACACTATCTCAACCCCTTCTTATATTGTTCTCACGACGTTGGATTTCATCACCAACTAGTGTGTTCATTATGAGAAGGTTTTGTTTGCTTGTTTGCTTCCTAGATTTTTAGCGAGTGTTGTCTGTTCTCCCTAGTAGACTCTAGGTTGGATCTTTATTTAATGGAATTAGTTCCCGAAATGAACAATGAGGGAACCCCTTTGCCAGGGGAACCTTTTGTTTTTCCTTCTTATGGAAACATTAGTCCTCCTCACATCGCTACTTTGAGCCTTCCAGGTCTCACAATTGGATTACCCGTATGGTTGTTTTCCACTCAGGTAATCCAAAATGTAGCTAGTGCTTCTATTGTAAGCACTCCCCCCCAAGAACATCAACCTCATATTGATCCTTCACCTTCTTCACCAGTAAGATCTTCTTCACCTTCTTTAATTGCAAGGTCTTCTTTCATTTCATCTTCTTCGCTGAGTGAAAACTCTAAATCTAGTAACTCGGTGGATAAGAAGAAAAAGAAAAGGAAGAATAAGAAGAAGAAAAATAAGCAAGGGTCTAAACTTCCAACCACTGTTAGACATGTTGGAAAACAACCAGTTACTGATAATCATGTTGGGAGTGTTGATGATGCCAAGATCACCCAAACAACCCGTAATCCCAAGTACCCTTGCAGGATTTGTAAGGGTATCCATCTTCTTAAGGATTGCCATGGTCTATCCAAGGTTATAGAAGCATGGTCTACACACCCTCACCAACCCATGTCATCACCCTCTGAACAACATGCTGATGACCTCCCATCAACTAGTCATGATACCATTGGGAAGAAGAAAAGTAGAGTCAAGTTCCCATGTATGTTATGTGAAGGGAGTCATCAAACTCACCTTTTCCCTCATATGGACGAAGCCTCAAAATTACTAGAAGATATGACTGTTTCATAGTCGCAACTTCCAGCTTCTTACCGTAAGCTTACTCTCGACCCACCTGTAGTTGATGGAATGATTAATCCAGTCCCTTCATCAGTTAGTCCAGTTGATCATGTAGTCAATATGGTCACTTCCTTAGTTGATCATGTTGACAAAGTGGTCGACCCAATCCCATCATTGGTCAATCCCACTCTCCTGTTATAGAGTGCAACCCAAGAGATCGATCTGTTTCCACCTGTCGACCCCATTCTCCCCTTTGATAATGACACCCAGTGTTCGATTTGATGTCATTATCAGTCGATCCTATTCTCCCGCTAGAGAGTAAACCCGATGCTGCTCAATTTTTTCTTATTGATACAGACACTATCGTGCTGGGGGGCATTCCTCCTTCTCCCGTGGAAACCCCTCCAAGTAATGAGTCCGTCCTTTTTAATTGGGGTGTGCTAACTCGACCTCGTCTTCCCTCTCACATTCCTTTCAAGACTATAGTACAGGTTTGTGGTCAGAACATTCCTCAGATGCTGATAGACGAAGGTTCATCCATTAGTATTTTGTCCTATCTTGTTTGGCAAGATTTGGGTTATCCTCAGCTTGTGCTGGTTACCCAGACTCTGCTTGCTTTCAACAGAAGAACCAATCACCCTTTAGGGATCCTTCCTCAGTTTCCTGTAACTTTGGGAGGGAAAACTGTCTTTGTTGATGTCATGGTAGTCCAAGACCCCTTGGATTTCGATTTACTCCTTGGGTGAGATTATGTCTACGCCATGAAAGCTATTGTATCCACTCTTTTTCATGTGATATCTTTCCCACATGATGGAAGAATGGTGACTATTGATCAAATTTCGTTTGTTGGCCCTAAATTGACCATCAACTCAATGAACTTCCTAAATGGATTTTATATGCAGACGATATCGCCCCTGCCACAAGTCAATTATGTGGCGTTGCCTCCCATGCCTTCGACTACCAATGGATATGAGCCTCTCACTGTAAGATCCATATATTATGACTTGGATCCGGTCGTTGACATGGTGATTTATTCGGTAGGGCTATTAGAGCCGACCTATTTACCCCTATTGCAACCCTCAACATGTGTTCCTTCCAGAGTGTGTTTCTTCCATCAAGTGAAGATCTCTTGGAAGCCATGACCAAGTTTTGTCCCTTGACATGGTGTCATTCTAGAGCATTGTCCTCTTGGAAGCCATGATCAAGAAGAGAGCTTTGAGCATGGTTTTATGATTTCAAGCTCATTAAAAAATGAAACCAGCTTTGAGCATGGTTTTCTGATTTCAATCTCGTTAAAAAATGAAAACAGTTGTGAGGATAGTTTTCGCATCTCTGTAGCAACCTCTTTAAAAAATGAAACAGAGTTTACAATCATAGTTTCTGTTTCTGTGTCAAGCTCGTTAAAAAATGAAATAGAGGTCTAGGGATTGAACCTGGATTCTCGAGAATAGTTCTTATCCTGTGTCAAGCTTGTTAAAAAATGAAACAACTTCCCCCTCTCAGTTTGAGTCAAGTCCTTTGTCTAGTATTTGAAGCTTCTTTTCCTCCTCCTATGTCGTTCGACAAATCGAAGCTTGGGGGGCAATGCTTTCAGCCTTTGGACTTCATGCTAAAGTTGAGCTACTAGCTTCTTAAGCTGGGGGCTAAGTACCGACCATCCCTGTGTTATGTGTTGGGAAGTCCTAACATAGTTTTCTATGGTTCAAGCTTGTGTAAAAATGAAACCACCTACCTCAAGCATAGTTTCCTCTGGTTCAAAATTGTGTAAAAATGAAACCAGGTCCAAGCATAGTTTTGTTTAGTTTTTAAGCTTGTGTAAAAATAAAATCTATCCCAAGCATAGTTTTGTTTTGTTTTAAAGCTTGCGTAAAAATGAAAACAATCCCGAGCTTAGTGTTTGTTCTTTCTCATGCTCGTAAATACACGAGAATAGTTACTGAGCTTAGTATTTGTTCTTTCTCGTGCTCATAAATCAATGAGAATGTAACTGAGTAAAATTTTATCACTTTTTCGGACTCGTAAAGGTTATACGAAAAAGGAACCCCCTGGAGTTCCCTTTAAGCTCTTTTCAAACTCTGTAAACATGAAAAGATTGCCGAGTGATCTTGTTCTTTTCACGCTCGTTAAAGCATTAGAAAGCGCATCTGTTGAGTGATAGTTTATCTCTTTTTTGGTCTCATCAGACTACTTTACGAAAAAGGACATTTTGGAATTTCCTTTAAGTGTTTTTCAGGCTCTCTAAAAATGACAACCCTTGAGTTTTCTTTCTTTGGACTCATTAAACAAGCATCGAAAGACCCATATGAGACATAACCACTCCTTTCTAGGGTTTGTTAACTATACTCCATAGGACTCATCTGAAGGATGAGCTTACATTACAAGCATATGTTATCCTCCTCAAGCTTGCGTAAAAATAAAGAGGTACTCGCTAGTAATGGTGGGAGAAAAATTGGGAAAGAAATGTATCTAAACCTGTTTTCTATGGAAGAGTCACTTTTGAACATGACACCCTTTCACTTTCTTTGTGTCTAGGTTGGAAAATCCGCTTGTCTCTTGATCACACCCCCTTTCTAAATTACAAATTGGCTTGTGATCCCTGTTGTTGAGTCAGTGTTTTCCAAGATAGTTGTCGTGTCATCAATATGTTCAAAGAGAAGTTCAACCCATAAGTTCTTCTATTGCATTATCCATTTCTGCAGTCCTTAAGGCTTCTATTGTGTCGACCATCCATGAGTCAGTCTTATATCACTTGTTACTTTGATCTACTTCAAATCTTGTTACCCATTTTGTGTCATTGCTGGGGGATACATTAAGGCCCTCCCGTGACGAGTCTTTTCCTATAGACTTCAGCTCATTATCTAGGAATTAGACTTAGAAACTAATTGGTACCTTGGAACTTGCATGCCTCAATGGCAAGTTTCCTTGCTTTCAACAATGGGTTTTCATTATTGACCCTTTATCGGGAGATTCTGCTGAGTGTTCGACTTCAACTCATTAATTCACATTTGTTGGATTGTACTAGTGTACCTTGGGAGTCATTGACATTAATGGTGATTTCCCTTGCACTTGTTAACAATATTCATTAATGACCAGTAATCAAGTGGTTTTTACCATGTTCGACTTCAGCACATGTATTCACATGGTTAGATTCATATTATAGAGTGGTGGAAATGAAGACCCTGGATCGTTTCTAACAAATTCAGGTTGCGTTGGAGTATATTCAGTTTGTACTATTTCATATATCCACATTGTATGTCTCATGGCTATGTTAAAATTTGAGTCTTTAACACATAGATCCACAGTGTATTTTGGGTGGCTATGTTTAGATTTGAGTCATAATGGCATGGATCCACAGTGTATGTTTGGTGGCCATGACCTGTCTTACTTGACATGGATCTTTGCATGTCGACATTTATGCTTTGAGTCATTAGTATTTTGAGTATGGGAATGCCTACCTCAATGATGATATATTATTGTACTGTATTTCCTTGTTTGTTGGCAGGCTTCCGACTGACGTGTTCCTTGTTCCCTACACACACTTGACAAAGTATTTCAGCTATTACTCTGTTCTAACTTCATACTTTGGGGGGATCTCTGTTACACATTATTTTCTTCATCCCTATGACCATTAATGATGTAAACCCATCTGTTGCCTTCAGAGGGGTCAGTGGCCTGAATTCCTAAAGAAAGAAGGGAGAAGAACTTTCCCTGAGAGAAGAAGTTGTATTTTTCTTTGTAAAAAACCTATTAAGGAGGATTTATGCAGGTTGCTCTATACGTAGGCTGTGGGAATGCCTGATTTCCACACCTTTCTCTATAGATCGGTTGCAGAGTTTCTGCAGGCTGCTCTATAGCTAGGGTGCGGAAATTCCTGTACGTGGGAAAAACGAGCATCTTCTCGATGATTCTATAAGGAGAAGTTTATATGGTGAGGTGGCCTCCAAACGGTTTGGATATTACTTGCTTTCATGATTTAGTGGGATCATCCTAACCTCCCCACCTTATCCTCTTTAGCTTACAAAAGGAGAGGAGCTCTCATGGAGAAAGTTAGTTGGATTGAGCTTGTTTTTTGTAGTTTGGATTCTTTGGATTTTGTATATTGGCTTTGAGATTTTCTTTGTCAAGATAGATTGTGAGTAGCTATCAGATCCATGGTCTTAGAATCCTTGGAGCAAGAAGTGTTTGGGAAGCAAGGGACTGTTGGAAGGAACCTGACAACATCAAGGCATTGGTTGTATCCTTCTTCCACATTCTTTAATATAGATATAATTTTCTTTCCTATATGAATGATATTTGTTCATATTGTATGATTCCTTGATCATGTACATAGTTTCATATCAAGTAGACTCTATTATTTTTGTCTTCGTTGGCTTGTGATTATTTGTAGATATTTCTCCATAAGCCTCACGATGGAGCTTGGATTGCATTGGCAAAGTTGGATCTTCGATATTTAAAAGGTATGTTTTAGATCCATTTCTCATTTGGTAATTGAAATATAAGAAAAGAGTAGTGTACTGTCTTGTTTTGTTCTAGTTTCGTAGTGAAGCTAGGGAGTTTGATTTGTGTCCGCACTTAACAATTAGCCCGATAACACCTTCACATCGATGATGCTTAACCTTTAAGCCGTTAATTTTATTGCAACCAATGTTGACATTGCTTAATAAACCTTAGGGAAAACCAAACATGACCCTATTTTTAATGAGTTTATGTCTATGTGGGTGATATACGCACATACACATATTATTTTTTTCTTTCCAGGTAGCATATCCCGAGGAAAACCCTCATGCACTTCCCTTAATTTTGAGGATGGTACCCAAGGTAAACCCTAGATTCTTCAAGGCACAAGGCCAAGTCAACAACTGGGCTCAAAGAAATTACAAAAATATACTCATTATGAGCTCAACATGTCACTTTTGGGAATAGAATCATAGTGGGGAGGATATCACTCCATCCCACAACTACTCAAGCTAGACCTAACTGACTTATATATAAAAGTGCATGTGTATTTTATTTTCATTTTTTGAGAAAAACCATGCGAGATCCCATACTATAATTCGAAATATCCAAATGAAGGGAAACTCAATCATTGGCTATAATATTGATTGGTAACTCCGAGGGACTTGACCATATTTGAACTTGTGGCCTATGGTATCCCCATTGGCAACTTGCCTTGGGAGAATGGTTCAATCAATTGAGCGAACACTTGGGGATACACACACACACACACACATGTACATACACATACTTACACACACTTCGTAAAGAAACCCAGAGGATGCTTACCCATAATCATGGATGACATCCCTAGTAAACCCGTTATCATAGACTAGTGCACTTGATTGAGGGGGATTCAAATTGGGTACATGTTGACATGGAACTAACGAAATGCCCAAAAACATTGGCAATAATTAATTGAGCTATTGTTGGGCTCTAAATATGTCCTAAAATATAACCTCTATGCATCATCTGAAGGTAGGCATTGGCACAAGCATTTTATTGGTTGCCTACGTAGGTTCTTATCTTCCGTTTTCAATACCCAGCCTCCAAGGATGCAACACCTATAAAGGAACAATAATAATAAAGGGAATGACAATTGTTCTATTCAAATGAACGACACTTCCTGTAAAGGGAACAACAATTGTAACAAGGGAACAACAGTCATTATATTGGGTCGAACTAACATGGAATTAATTGCATTGTAATATTTGTCCAACTATCTAATTTGTCAACCCGGGGTTCGTAAACCGATGAATCACATGCAAAGTATATGCAAGATTGAAGAGGGACTAATCTAATCTAATGTTTAAGCTACAACTGAAATTGAATCATTAATCTAATGCAGGAAATTGAAACACACGACTGAAATGAAATTGTGTAAATGAAATTAATCTAGGAATGGGAAACTGCATAAATGAAATTAATCTAGGAATGGAGAACTACATGAAGGAAAAGAAAATACAACATGTGAAGAGTTGAATGTCACAACATATGAGAGCTCTCACCAATGAAGCAATCTTATATGACAATAATCAAATCAATATTCATAAAAGAATAATGAGCACATGGAAACCAAAACTATGAATCAAAGCTAAGAATCCCTTTCTCTTTCAAATCCTAATGACTACTCTCTTTGTCATCCTAATTACTCAAATGTATACTACTTTATTACTACCCCCTCATGAAGAGAGAACACTCTCTTTTATACATGAGAGCCTTGAAGATAAGATAACCATCTCATAATTACAGATCCACTATTCTCTCAACTGTTTTCCATTATTACAAAATATGATCCCTTCAAATCCTCACACATATTTCTCATACATCTTGGATAATATATTCCAAACAAATATCCATGATCTTCTCCTTGGAATGGGCTTGAATTGTCTCCTAAAATATTGAAATGGTGGAGGAAGTATTGAAGAATTCCTTTTGAATTAATCCTTCTCATATTCCTACACATTACAAAGCTCACACAATTTTGAGATATATATGAAAACATGTCAATTTTCTAACATTTAATCACAAAATCCCTTTTAATACTAAAATGAATAAAGTGGAAAATAATAAGGTGAAACCCAAGTGTATTTATGGAAATGATATCATGAAAGGTTGTTGGGGCGATGAAATGTGAAGAATAATGAAGGGAAAGGTGGATGAAAATAGGACATTTCTGAGCCCCAACATACCCCCCAACTTAACTTGTTGCATGTTCTCATGCAACCATGCATGGATCTTCTCAATAAATTTTGGCATCTGAATGTCGGCTTTGAGTGATGATAATGAATGTTTCCAGGATGGGATTTACATGAGTAACAACTATCATTTTCTTATGGTTGGTTCTTGTGTGACAACCATGAATACAAAGAATGTTCGTTCTTGTGTTAACAACATTCATTTCGTTATTTGTTCTCTTGCTATTATGATAATAATTTTCCCATTTTCTTACTGGAAAATATATGCTATCAATGTGCATAAGGAAACATTACTGAGTATAAGAAAGCCCTTTTTTATATTTGTGAATCATGCCAATATGCATATCAGTGCTTATAAAGCAAAGCACAACAGAGTATCATTGGAAAATAAATGTTGGTAAATGGTAAGTGAGAGGAAAAATGGAATGATGGTAGTATAAAAATGGAGTAATGATAGTGAATAAAGTCCCCTACCCCCCAACTGAACTGGTGCAACATGGCATAAGTCATAGAAGTGAAAAGGAAAGGGAACTTGGTGAGGGATTTTTCGAAATTATTCATTGCTAGCAGTTGAGGAATTACATGATTAAAGTTTAGAAAATAACATACCTCCACTTACCCAAAATGTTGATGAACTATGCGATGGGAATATGGTTGATGCAACTGCTGGAGCATGGAAGATGTCACTGCTTTAGGGTCATGTGAAAAGTGACTGCTTCTGTAGTTGCGACTGTTGTTTGCTGGATCAGAGAATGTGAAGTGGAGGAATTTGAACTGCAGCGGAATGAATCATGGAAAAGAGGAAGTACGAAAGTGGAACTGTAGTACTCTTAGATAACTGAAGTCATGCTACTGTAACTGCTGAGGAAGTCAAGAAAAAGTGTATAGTCTTCACCTGCTACAACCTGATGGTACAATTATAATCATGAGAATGGATGCGTCAATGTCGAGCATGAAGAGAAGTCATTGGATTACCGGCCATTGATGAATGTCGTTAACTAATGCAAGGAAAACTCACCATTGATGTCAATGAGTGCCAAGGTACTTGAGTACATATTGCGAAGTGCGAATGGATGTGTTGATGTCGATCCACTTGCAAGATCTAACGATCAAGGAACATTGATGTATTCCCATGATTGTCAGCAAGAGAACTTTCCATTAAGGCATGCAAGCCTCTAGGTACTCGAAATGGACTCTAGTATATATCCCAGATAAAGTGCTGAGGTTGATGGGGCAAGACTTGTTGAAAGGTGGGCCTTAAGGAATCCCACATCAGTCAACGCGAGTTTGTAAAAAGATTGGTAGGACTATAAATGAAAAGATCTCGGTAGCAACAGTGTTTATGGCAAGGCAATGTAGTCATGGAAAGGGAGATGAATAGTTTTATTGACAAGGAAAAATGAACTAAAAAAAAGATAAAGAGATGTATGGGACTTAGAAAGATAGGTGTGTGCGAAGTCATGAAGGATAATTCAATAGAAGATGGACTTCAACACAAGGATGACAAATCTCCTTTGAAGGAGAAATGATAAGAAATAACTCATGATGCAAAGTGGTTTTATGAATGGTCGTTGTGTAATAGCAAAACACCATGATGTGTAGAACGAGAATCAACTCCTTCAAGCAGTCAATAAGGCATGTTTTTGTTTTTTTCAAAAGTTTTGTGATTCTTGAAAATCACTTCAGCAGCAAGATGCGATCGTCTGCGCACCTGAAAAAAACTTAGTACAAATCCTGCATAAAAATTGCGAGAGCTTCGAAAAATATGAAATGCAGGGATAAGTACGAATGTGATCAAATCAAATTCAGAAACAAAGTTCGTTTTACATGTTGCCGTGGTGTGCTTGTTTCATCATTGATCACAACGTAAAGTGACTCAAGAAACCAAGTTAGCAAAAGAAACATTATTTCGATATCGCTTTCAAGAATTATTGAAATGTCCATTTGCTAAAGTATATATATATATTTTTTTATGATTTATTTATTTATTATTATATAGTTTTTTTTTTTTATAAAACAAAACAAATTAAAAATTCTTATTATTATTATAAATTCTTTTTATAATAAAGAAAACAAAATAAATTCTTTTTGTTATTATAATCTTTTTATAATAAAATAAACAAATAAAAAAAAAATTAAAAGAAAAAAAATATTTTTTTATTATAAAACAAAACAAAAGAATGGCTGTCACTGAAATCATCCAGCTTTCATCTTTCTATACCTGTACCACTAGGCCACCATGAATGCCCCAAACCGATATGAGAAGTTTGCGGCATCCAAGGGCACTCATAGGAAAGATAGATTCAACCCCCAGTCATTCACACTTTCCCAGGAATTATGTTTTCCATCGTGCATGGAAGTTAATGCCACTGCCTGTTTCATAACCATAGTCATTATTGCTCATAAAATCCTAGACACTCAATTCTCATACAAGATCTTTTCAACATCAATTCTACGTTTCTAGTAAGTGATAAGCAATAGGTAAGTGATAGGCTTAAGCATTTGAGTCATAAACCAATCAAATGACCATTTTAGAGCGCAGTAACATAACTTTAATCCTTGGGGGAATCAACCACGACTACCATAAAACATGTTTCATTCTTTGTCTATTAGTTAGCTTGGGGAACGTGGCAGTTGCATGTATGGACGTGCCCTTGTATATCATGAGCATTCCTCATTCAGATAATCTGCCCACATCCTAAACTCCACATCACTCTACTCATCCAAAAAAAATCAGAGACCTGCACAATGACTTGCACCGAATCCACCATTGAGTCCTTGGAAACTCTTGAGGTCGTCGATAACAACGGAGATCGTCTGCCTCTCAGCCTTCGAGCCCTCAGTTGCACTTATTTGAATATCGATCTCAACTTTGACTTTGGGGGCGATGTCAACATCATCGATGAACGATCTCAGCACCATTTATAATATATGCGGCTACATTTTATTATCAGGCCTCCATCACAATTTCATGGCATTTCTAACTCTGCCATAAACAAAGAGCAATATGTTCATCAAAACACAAAATGGGTAGAGAAGTCTCTCGCCTTAGTAAATCATAAAACAAGAACCAAAAATCTAAATGATAGTAAGAAGCTGGAAGCTAAACTTGGATATAGAAAAACATAATCACAAAAAACCTAAGAAGGATAAAACAATCAACAATTGTGTGACAAAGATCCTGGCGATGCTGCCATTGATTGAACTAGGACTCAGATGTATTATCCTCAAAGAATCCACTTCGACAGTGGGCATGCCAACTGAGAATGCCTTTGTTAGTGAATCCAAAGCTTCAACGGAAAAATCATTCCACCCGCCATTCCAATAATACATAAGCCTCTTAGGAACCGCACTCAACGAAGAATACAAAGCAACCATCATGCTAGTGACATGCTAATGAAGAATTATTGTGAAGAGGTGAATGAAGATCCCATTAAATCAAATTCAATTCACGAGCGTACATTTAACTCTAACAATTGCTTTTCATAGCAACAACATGGACATGGGATCGAAAGATCAGAATTAACTTAAAAAATGGGTAATGGTGCAGAATCCAAAGAACCTGTCATTGTTTGGAGTTCAACGTCATTCTCTGCCTCGACAAACTCAACTGATCTCTTTGCTGAATCACCTCCAGGCTGTGACCCTTCCCGAATCTCTCAACAACAAGTAAGACAAAGATCATAGTTACAAACTTCACAGCTTCTTTGAAAACTTACCAGAGATGTATTGTAGTTGTCACAGTATTGATGCTCCTGTTTTGGATTGAAATCAGCCTCGGGAATATGCAGGTCTTGTATCGTTTTATCCTGAATCCTGGCCTCCTCCTCGAGCTCCTGCATTTTCTCATGTTGAATCTTAGTGACCACGAAGAGGCCGCTGCAAATCACTTTCAGGAGAAAATGGACCCTATCAACTTCGTTCAATGGCTCCACTCCGACCTTGGGATGATTACAACTTCCCTTCAAAGATAGAAATGTCATAGCTAACAATTTTACAGGTGGTGTCTCTCACATGATGGGGTCGACTGATCCGTTCTCATACTGGTTCCTGCTGCACAAATCATATATGAATTTGTATTTGATTTTTTCATAGATTGAGATCCACAATATACTTTTGGCAGTCTCATCATGGCAGCTCTCTGTAATTGCAGGCAACAACAAGAGTCATTGTTGTGCTATACTTAGTGCTGCATGTTAAGAGATATCAGGCAAAGAGATATCAAGCAACTCAATGGAAGAGTCTTTTTCGGGGAAAGGCCAAAGATAGAGGGATTTGGTCCCGTCACGACTGACACACAACTTGAGATATTTCATACCTAATTGGAAACAATCGCCAAGGCGAGCTAAAAAAAAGATAATTCTCTTCCACCGATCTTGACAAGAATCGCCCAAAAATAGCATATCTTTACCATTTTATCTGTTTGTTAGCAACAGTTCACATAATTATCTCCATAACCTTGATCCCTAGTGCATATATCCTTTATTTTCGGATCAAATAGTGGATCTTGGAGTTTCGATACCCTTTACTCCGTGTTTTAGCCTCTCCGAGTCACACCATTCAAAGTTGTAATTTTCAGAGTTTTTTGTATACCGATATATGTTGGACACACCTACCACACTTAGAGGGGGGGGGGGTGAATGAGTGTGGGGATCTTTTTCCCAAAACTTCCCTCTTGCACAAAAACTTATCAATTAGCATTCAACATTTATTCATTATCCATTGTTGTCATTTATAACCAGTTAGATGTGAGCACATATCAACAACATATATCAACAATATATCATCAACAAGTAATCACCACAATGAACACAAAGAACACAAGATGTATGTACAATTTTCTTTTTATTACGGACTACAATCCTTGGGGTTTATCAGCAACAACTGAATAGAGTACAACTCTACAAGAGCACCAGCTCTATATGAAAGACTCATCTTGCATTCTCAGCATCAACTGAGATGAGGAAACAATCCTCAACAGATATCAATCTTTACCATAAACAAGAACATCAACCATGCACCAACATGTGCCATAAACAAGTGCATCAACCATGCACCAACCTGTAATCAACCTGTACCATAAAGAAGTGCATCCAACCATGTACCAAGTATGTACCAATCATGTGTCAACCAATCATCAACAATGACTCATCAATATGTACCAACATCATCAACTATACACCTCATGTATGTGCCAACTCATCAACTACTTGTCTCAACCATGTACTCAACATGTACCTCAACCAAAAGACCTCA
>ML811129.1:54285-64740 GCA_009831015.1 Picea engelmannii | reverse complement strand
CTTTAGACTTCGGTAACCCTGTGATGAAATCCATGGAAACCTCCTCCCAGTGCTGACTTGGGATGGATAATGGTTGTAAAATACCCGGGGTATTAATTGTTTCCACCTTATTTTGTTGGCAAACCAAAAATTCTGCCACAAACCTTTGAACATCAATTTTAAGGCCATCCCAAAAAAATTCCTTCTTGACCCTATGGTAGGTTTTCAAAAATCCCGAGTGCCCTCCTACCGGAGAGGTGTGCAATTCCAATAGTACCTTTTGTTTGAGTTGGGAGCTCTTACATAAATATAAGCGATCTTTGTACCATAGTGAATTCTTTTTCCATGTAAATGTATATGATGCACTGGAATCCTGCTGCAACCTTTGAATGAGAGTCCACACATTTTTCTTCATTCTTCCATTCATCCCTTGCTTCTATTATCCAATCGGGTTGGATGATTGAGATAACACAGAGAAAGGTCTCAACATCTTCATCCTTTCTTGAGAGTGCATCTACCACAACATTTTGCTTCCCTTTTTTATAGGCGATTTCAAAATCATAACCCAATATCTTGGCCACCCATTTTTGTTGTTCTTCTGAAGACAGTCTTTGTTCCAAGAAGTATTTAAGACTATCACGATCTATTTTGACCTTGAAGTGCCTACCTATTAGGTAAGGGCACCATTTCTTCAATGCATGTAGTATTGCCATCATTTCCTTCTCATAAATTGGTTTGTGTAAGTCCTTTCCCTTGAGTGGTCAACTTTCAAAATCCAGGGCCCTTCCTTATTGCATTAGGACAACACCAATGCCATTTCCCAAGGCATCACATTCCACAATAAAGGTTTTTGTGAAGTCTGGTGTGGTCAAGACAGGAGCTTTGCACATCACCTCTTTAAGTTGTTCAAAAGATTTAGTTTCCTCTGGAGTCCATGAAAATGCATCCTTATTAGTTAGTGTCGTTAAAGGTGCTGCTGCTATTCTCCCATAGTTCCAAACAAACATGCAGTAGTAACCTGTCAAAACCAAAAATCCTCTAAGATTCTTCAATGTTTTGGGAATCAACCAATCCATCATGGCCTTAATTTTGTTAGGGTCTACCTTGACACCTTCAAGAGATACTATATGACCCAAATAATCTACCTCCTTCATCCCAAAGAAACATTTGGATGGTTTGGCATATAGTTGTTGTTCCTTTAGTAGTTGTAGCACCTTATCAACATGTCACACATGATCCTCCCAAGACTTGCTATAGATTAGTATATCAACAAAAAATACCAACACAATTTTTCGAAGGAAGGGATTGAAGATGGAATTCATCAACCATTGGAATGTGGAAGGTGCATTTGTAAGGCCAAAAGGCATGACCAAAAATTCATAATGGCCTTCATGAGTTCAGAATGTTGTTTTGGGGATATCTTCTTCCTTCATTCTAATCTGATGATACCCTGAAAGGAGATCCAACTTTGTGAAATAGTTTGCTCCATGTAGTTCATCTAACAATTCATCAATGGCAGGAATGGGAAAGTTATCTTTAATAATGATCTTGTTGAGCTCTATATAATCTGCACACATACGCCATGAGCCATCTTTCTTGAATACCATTACCACCGGTGCCAAGTAATAACTTTGGATAGGTCTAATAATGCCAACCTCTAACATTTCTTCAACCATGCGCTCAATTTCGCTCTTCTGGGCATAAGGGTATCTGTACGACCTGATATTAGGAGGAAAACTCCCATGAATTAGGTGAATATCATGATCATGATTTCGAGTGGGTGGAAGAACTTTGGGAATATCTTCAAATACATTGGAATGCTTATCAATGATTCCTTGGAGATCTAGGGAAATAGATGGCTTAGATTTTTGAACATCTGGTGAGCATAGTTGTGCAATAACACCTTGATTCCCCCTTTTTAATAATTTTGTCATTCCATTAGAGCTTATCACCTTACCAGGTTTTCTTGTGATACCTCTTAACTCAATTTCTTTTCCTTCCATTGAAAATTTCATGAAAAGTTCTTGACAATTAAAGCCGTTGTTCCTAAAGATTGTAACCATTGGATTCGTAGTACGAAATCTGCACCACCCATGGGTATAGCAATCATTGGACTATTCATTACATATTCCCCCATAGTAAGATTGGTCTTATTTCATTTTCTTGAGCAATTGATAGTTCCTCCATCTGCAATCATTACTTGAAACTCTGGTGCTGGATATACAAAGCAATTGAGAGCTGTGGCTAATTTATAGTGAATAAAATTATGAGTACTACCATAATCAATTAGGACTATTACCTTTTTCTTTTTGATATATCCTTCGATCTTGAGGGTTTGAGGAGTGTTAATTCCAACCAATGCATTACATAATATTGTGGGAGTCAACTCTTCAGAAGAAATCACTTCTACGTTTTCATCTTGAGATGGTTCTTGTTCTTGTTCTTGTTCTTCTTCCTCTTCACAATCTATGTAGAATAATTTCTTCTCACCACATTTATGTCCCTTACTGTACTTGATGTCACAATTAAAGCATAAACCTTTTTCTTTTCTTGCCTCCAATTGTTGAGGTGTCAACCTTGTAGGTTGACATGTTTTAGAAGAAGGAGCATTATTCTCTCGATATATGTTAGGAGTGGTTCTTCTAGTTGACATAACCATATTTTTACTTGCAACATTTCTTGCCACCCTAAATGCATTCTCCAATGATTTGGGTTCCCAGAGGTGAACCTCATGTTGAATGTTATCTCTTAAAGTTCCTATGAATACATCAATCAAGTGATCATCTGGAATATCTGTTACCCTTTTTCTCTATAACTGAACCCTTTTTCTTGAGATTTATCAATTGGATAAAAAAGGTATTGCTCCTTGTATCCTCATAGTGTGCTATCATTTTTTCCGTGAAAATTGTCCAAGTGACAAGTGATTTGCGAGAACAAAGCCATCGATACCATACAAATTGATTGGGTTCTAAATATAAATATGCAATTCGTACCTTTGGGTATGTGGCACATTATGTAGATCAAAGAATTGCTCCATCTGAAGTATCCATGTGATTGGGTCCTTGCCATCAAACTTCCTCATATCAATCTTAGGAATGTGGTTGGTCTTCAACCCCAAGTTGGAGTTTCTCCATTCTTGATTCATCTTCCTTGTGTCCTCATCATGAATTTCATGGGATACATTTTCACTTTCAGGTGTACTCTCTATTAGGAAAATTTTCAATCCTTCCACGATCTCCCTTTTTAAACCATCCATCTTAGTATCCATTATTGCCTCCAATTTAGCTTCATTTGAATCCATCATCCCTTGTAGTTCATCTTTTGTCACTGTCTTCTTTTGTAATTCATTTATGTACCTACACATTTCTTCACCTTCATCAAGAGTCCAAGTAGGACTGTCTGGAGGCTTATTTGGTGTAGAAGTTCCCTTTTTGGGTGGCATGTTGGCCAAGTATCACTTTTGAACCTTGATTTTGAGGTGGTTCTGCTAGACACCGTTTCTTCTGTTGTATCTCCAAAGTTTTGGCCCTTCTAGGTACACAAATTTATTTTTTTTAGTTCTCTTATATTTCTTCTCTGTAATTCCACAGGTCTGATCAAAATTGGATGTGCCAAGTGGAATTTATGGTAACTTCCCCACAACTTGCTAATTTTTGGCCTTTCCATAAGATCTCACTTGTATAGTGTGCCCCGCCCAAATTAATTGATATAAAATTCTGAAAATCATACTAGAAATACTACAGACTATCCACTATCTAATGCAACTAGTCTCACTCAATTTGGATACTCTAGGAAGAAGTTATGATTGTTTTACTCGGAACAACTGCTTGAGACTTGTCAATAGGACTAGTCATATACACTATCTTCCACAGGGTGTATCTAAAAATGTAAGATGACACAGAAGATGAAGTTTTTACCACAAATACCTTACTAATTTATGTGAATATCCTCTGGATTTCAGGCTCTGAAACATTATAGAAAATATTTTATAGGGAAAATTCCACAATGACTCAATTCAGGATGATTCCAGAACCCTATCTTACACAGGCTATATCTCCGAAATTATAAGGTCTCAGGAGATGAAATTTTAACCCAACGTACCTTGATCTGTCTTCTAAATATCTTCCAAGCGTTCATTTTGAAACGTTGTAGAAAAAAATTTATAGTGAAAATGCCAATGTGTCTCAAATGTAGCAACAAAAACCCAATACCTTGAGCTCTGATACCATATGTTAAGAACCAAATATCAATATAGCATAGAAAGACCTCAGAATAAGTACTCAATGCCTTGAAAAAGAGATAAATTCAGATAATAAGCCTCTTCAAGGGGGAAACCTTCTTATACCCACATAAATGTCCAAATACAAGATGATTCAAAATGGAAATGTCTCCTTGGAATATATATGAGACTAGGAGGTTCAATTACAACTAATGGACCCAAGACGACATAAATAAAGTAACATTACTATTGTAATATGCCCCAATTAAGGCGTAATGTGCCACTATTTAGGGCTTAACACTCACACATCTATGAATAATTATGTTAGGACCAATGTAAAAGAGATCCCCTTTAATCCCAGAATATGGAGAACTCATTTTAACAATCCTTCTCTTTTCCTTGGGTGAGAAATGAGGTGGAAATTTTCCTATAGTAAGATAATTGGCTATGTCTGTGAACCATGGTGAATTAGCAAATATAGAAAATAATTTTTCATCCGAAAAATTGTCATCAAGAGGAATATTCTCACCTTTATTATCAAGCCTAGAGAGGAAGTCTTCTACCTGATTTTCCTTACCTAGCCGGTCTACAATGGTTATGTCGAATTCCTGTATCAACAACAACCACCCAATGATTCTTCCATTTTCAATAGGTTTTCTCATTAAGTACTTAATGGAAGAGTGGTTAGTATGAATAAAGACTTCATACCCTGTGATGTAGTGCCTAAATTTATTAATTGCATAAACCATTGCAAGGAACTCTTTTTCAGTCACGGTGTATTTTAATTCAATTGGAGCCAAATTCTTGTTTATGAAATAGATAGCATAAGTTAAGAGATTTTCCTTTTGACCCAGTACAACTTCTATGGCTGAATATGATGCATCGGTTGAGACATGGAATAGAAGGCTCCAATTTGGTCCTCTCAACACTGGGGATGAGGAGAGTTTTTCCTTAAGGATATCAAAGGCATGTCGACATTCATTGTTCCAATAAAAGTCAATATATTTTGTAAGCAATTTGAATAGGGGCAGGGCTATCTTTGTAAAATTTTCTACAAACTGCTAATAGTAGCCCACATGACCTCAAAAGCTTTGAATTCCTTTTGATTAGTTGGAGGTAGCATGCTGACAATTACTTCTATTTTAGCTAGATCTACCTTTATTCCTACAACTGAGACATGGTGACCTAATATGATTCCTCCAGACATTATCATAAAAAAATTCTCGTTGCTTAATGCAAGATTTGTATCTCTACATCTTCTCAAAAAAATTTCAAGATTACTTGAAGCTTCATCAAAATAATCACCTGTCACAGTAAAGTGATCCATATATATTTCCATACAATCATGTAATACATAAATAAAAATACCAAGTATTGCTTGTTGAAATGTGGTTAGTGTGATGCACAAACCAAAGGGTAGTACCTTGTAGGCGTATGTTTCCCAAAGACATGTAAACATTGTCTTGTCCTGGTCTTTTGGAGCAATGCAGATCTAGTTAAATTTGTTGAACCCATCTAGGAAAGAAAAATATTTCTTTCCAGCTAGTGTGTCCATAACCTAGTCAATAAAAGGTAGGGGAAATGAACTTTTAAGGTAGCGTTGTTTAAATCCCTATAGTCCATGTATACCCACCATTTCCCATTCCTTTTAGGAATGATCACTAATGGAGAAACCCACTGACTGTCCAAGATGGGATAAATGAAACCGACGTTCAAAAGTTTTTGCAGTTTGACTTTCATTATCTCTCTCAAGGATGGATTCATTCTTCTCTGAGACTGTTTAATATGAGTGGAATATTTCCTAACATAGTTGTGGCAGATGCATGTGTCTGGGTGAATTCCTTTCATATTGGTATATTCCTATGCAAAGGTATCTGAAAATTTTCTTAAAACCTGGATTAATTTCCCTTCCTATGTACTGTCTAAGGTAGAATTGATGTTTAATGTTTTCTTAGGTAAAATCTCAACAATCTTATAATCGGATTTAGAAATTGAGTGTACAAGAAATACTCATTAAAAGGAAGAGGACGGTTCCTCTTAGGTGTAATTATCTTGAAAATTTTGTTCAAGAAAACAATCAATAGAAGTTTGAAAGTGAGATGATGACTGCCCCCCAAAATACTATAGGAAATCTGGATTAGTGATGCAATGATTAATTAGATTCGCATAAGTATTTTTCTTAAGGCTCATGGCTTGTGCAATAGTAAGAATAGGTTCAATGAATTCATCATTGTTGTCTTTGTCAAGCCATTATGTGCATTCAAGTTCAGTTGTTGTTCTAGTAGGGGGGTATAGGGTAATTTTTTTGGTCTTAGTACCATTTGTAGTTGTCATATTACTAGACCTACAATCGATGAAAGCATCAACTATGGCCAACCACGGTCTCCCGAGGATCAAAGGGCGCCCACCCATATTGGTTTTGGGTTGTATGATATAGAAATTTGTTGGGTACTCTCATGAGTCTAGTGAGACAATCACATCTTCTAAAATACCCTCTGGCTTAAGTCTAGATCGGTTAGTTAGTTCAAACATAGTGGGTGTAGGGAGGATATTATGAAGTCGCATTTGATTTAATGTCTCTAATTTCATTGCGTTTATGGCTTCACCAAAGTCAATTAGGGTGTTTGCAATGGGAGTCTTATTAATAAATACTGTGACTATAGGGTTCCCAGGGTCCACTTATTTTTCTGCAGTGATTTTAGTGGACAATAGACTTGCTAATTTCTCTACGACTTGGATGGTTGGGTGGTCATTTTTTCATCTACCAAGCTTCTCAATGCATAACTATCTAGCTATTTTAGTTTAGATGGGGATGTCCTTTATTTCTTGTAGCAAAGGTATCTTAATACAAAGGTTCTTTAGTTCTGACATCAAGTCGAACTCAGAAGGTGTAATTGGTTTTTCTAGGGCTAGCCTCTCTAGAAAAGGAGGTTGATGGGACTGTAATAATTGTTCCTTCTGAGAACTGGTTTGTGGGGCGGTTTGAACTTAAGAATGAATATGAGATCTATATGGTGATGGAGTTTGAAGAATTCCATATCGAATAGGAGTCTCTTCTTTTTCTTGGACAATTACCGAGGGTTTACGATTAAGAACTTTCCCAGACCTCAGGTGAATTTTCTACAGTGATACAAGTGTGATATCACATGTTGGAAAGGTTTGCAGATCGGTTCCACACATGGCCTAAAATAGCTTATTATTATTAGGATTTGGGATAGGTTGGGCAGGGATTTGGGTTTGACGTGTAAGGTTTGAGGAGTTGGTAATGAAAGTTGTTGTGGTTGATTGATTTGTTGTTGAGGAGATTGTGAGGGGTATGTATATGGTGGTGGTGTAGGATAAGGAAACATAGTTGTGCCATCATAAGCTGGACCATGACAACTGATGGGTGTTCTATATGCACTAAAAACATAGTAAAAACCCTCAATTAAATTGTCAACCCAGGGTAAGTAAACTTAGAGTTGTAGCAAAATATATGCCAAAGGTAGATGGTCTGGTAGGAGTATAGTCTAACTAATGAGGGTAGCTATCTAAGGCTAATCTACTCAAGAAAAACTATCTAATGAGAAAACCCTACTAAGCAACTTGAAACTAGGTAACCTAAGTACTTTTGGGCCAAGGATCGATGGATAGTTCTAAGAAAACATGTAAAAACCCTATGTAAAGAAAACTAGTTCATTACAATAATCAAAAACAAACTATTTAAGCATAATAATGAGCAACTAACAAAAACAAACTATTTTAACTTGCCAACCTACATTCAATGAGCAACTACCCTATGAAAGCAAGTAAATAAACAAGCAAGCAAAGACACCTAACTAACCTACTAAAGCAAGTAAACAAGTAAGCAAAGAAAACTGACTACTGCAAGCAATCAAATTAAAACTTCTCATTGAACAACTATCTAGCCTAAGAGGCAAGTGGACTAAATGCTCAATGCAAAACTATTTCTAATGCATGAAAGGAAATCTATTTTATTGAAAGCAAGAAGAACTACCAACTAATGCTTAATCTATGATAAGTAAACTACTATCTAATCTATGAAAGCAAAGTCTATCTATCCTACAACAACAATAAAACTTTATTCTAATCTATGAAAACAATAAATTTTATCTATGAAAGCAGAAAAACTATTTCTTTTAATCTATGAAAGCAAGAAAATTATTTCCTAATCTATGAAAACAAAAAAACTATCTTTTAACCTATGACAATTCAAATATAATGCTGGTGGTTGTGTGAATGTCTTCGGTGTCGGATGATATCTCGATGGCACTTGACAACAAAGGACAATTCCAGTGGTATAAGCTCAACACTAATCTCAATGGCAAAGTGAAAGTATGGATTAAACAATCCAATGAGAATTTAGCCATGACAAAACAATGTTAGATACCTTGCATATTCATGTATAAACCATCAACAACATAATGAGATCATCATTATACTTCTATTCTACATAAACAAAACTAGATTCAACCATTAACTAAGAACTAAAATTGCAATCTAACTCTAGGCAAGAAATTACGTAAAATGAAACTATGTTATGTCTATTCTAACAATTTAGACTACAATAAAGAAATGATTAAAAACATAAATTAAACTATGATATTGAAAAGTAAACTAACAATCTACATTAACCAACAACTAATTAAATGAGATCTATATAAAACTGAAATAAGCAAGCTATAATTAAAAAATGGAATTAATTATATCCATCCATCAAATACCTGTCAAAGAAAACCCAAATTAAAACTCTGTTCTACTCTAATTAAAACTCTTTTTTAAACTTGACTATAAAATCATAAATCAAAGCATAATATAACATCTAATTGCATACGGGGTTAATATAGAGACTTGAAAGTCTGTTCCTAATCTACAAGATCAATGCATGCTAACACATCTCATCATTCTAACCTGCAAAAGGGAATCACAACAATTAAACTACAACAAACTAGTTAACACAATAAAAATATGCATGTACAAAAAATAAAGAGAACAATTAAATTATGAAATGCATAAACAAACACAAAGACAATTACCAGACTGCTAGTGCCCCCTCCCAGCAAGTTGTGGTCACTCTCTAAATGTACACCACGCACTCAACAAGACAAATTCACCATAAAAATTGAAAAACGCAGTTCTGGCATAATCTGGCAATGTAAAAACTTAAAACATAGTAAAATCATTTTTCTGTCTGTCACACTGACAATTCTAATGCTTATGCTACTTAACGATCATATGAACACCTCAGTGGTATTTATAATGTTTACAGACCAAGTGGTCGACCACAGGAGGGTCGAACCACTTCTAATTTCGGCAAATTACAATAAATGATGCCCTAACTGATGAAACAGAGCGAGCCAATAATCGCCCTCTTGAGAAACTGAAACTGAGTTGTTAGGAGCTTAGTAGCTGGAGGGGGCAAGCATGAACAAAACCCACATGCTCGATTTTCCCATCATTGGCCGCTAATACCATAACCGCCAAGTCACCCTACGTTTTTGTGCAATACACAGTGCTGGACATAGTGCCGGATCAAGTGTCAGAACGAGTACTGGAAGGAGTACCAGAAGTAGAAACGTGGTGCGTTTTTGCCCTGTAACACCAGAAAAAAATGAATTAGATCTTGGTAATCATAAAACATGATGAATTATACTCAATATAATCATTAAACATGAATTACACGTACCTAGTGTTGATCATACCATTTTATCATGAAATTCTTCAAAAAGCTCCTTTAAAATATGAAAAACACATATTTACATGCGGCAAAAGTGTATAATAACTGTCATAAAAGTGATCATATCTTGGGCCCAACACCAACCTTGCTTCTAATTGTTGGATCATGTTGTCATTGATGCCAATGGTTTGATTGATTGATGTCAAATGATTGATTGATGTCAAAGGATTGATTGATTGATGATTGATGTAATATAATATGTATTGTCCTTGATGAGAATGCATAGATGAAGATGGATCAATGAGTTGTCATTGATACATGATGGATCGATGTGGTTTCATTGGTATATGATGCATTGTTGGAAAAATGTATAGATGACTCATTATTGTCTTATCATGTTTGATAAGAAGTAAATATGGATGAACTCCTAAGTGGTTCCCTTATGGTGAAAGCCCTCACGAGAAGACGCTTTGTGGAGTAAGAGAACCCATGCTTAATTGTGGAATAATGAGATGAAGGAAAGTGAATTTGTCAGGGAAAATATCCTAGATGGATAGTTCTTGTCATGTCATTTCCGGTG